>RJWH01004859.1:79967-93855 GCA_004363575.1 Solenodon paradoxus | reverse complement strand
CCAGGAAGCTGCTGGTAAGCAGATGAGCACAAGTGTGGTCTGGCCCTGGGCAGCAGTTAGAATTTAATGAGCTGCCCATTTATTTTTCACCTCCTCAGATATTTAAATGGTGGGTTTAAATCTTAGATAAGACAGGGCAGTGCTGGGCACCTGAGACCCAGAGGCTGGAGGCTGAGGGGAGTGCTGGGCGGTCCTAAGAATGTCTGTCCAAGAGGTGTCATCCCGGCCAGGGTCGCGTCCAGGCCGCTCCGGGTGGCGGTGGGCAGGCATTGCCCCAGCCCTCCAGGCTGTGCCCATGTCTGCACGTGGCTGCTCCCCACCTGCCACACGGGAGCTGCCTCTGGAGGCCCAGCTGTTCGGGGCGGGGGCGGCCCGGTCTCTGGCCTCAGGCTGGATGCTGGCCGAGGACTGGGGTGGTGGTGTCACGACCAGCAGCGCAGCAGCAGCGTTCCAGGGTCCCAGGCAGGCCGTGTGGCCGGTCTCCGTGCACGTGTGTCTGGCCACGGAGAGCAACCCTGCCCAGCGGCAGCAGGGTGCCCGCTCCCTGTCCTTGACTAAGCACAGTGCTGGTCACCCATTTCCAGCAGTGCCGCGCAGGCAGCGGACAGGGCTCAGGCTGCGGGGGAGGCGGCACGGCCGGTGGCTGAGTGCGCCCTCGTCTCGCTCCCTCCCGGTCTCCGGGCAGCTCCAGCATCCCCTCTGGCCCCGGGGTCCGCACTGCCTCCCTGAACCGGCAGTGGGGCTGCCTCCTGTTTTCTACCGTTTTACGTGCAGATTTGTTCGCGCGTCAAAGGAATTTAGGGTTGACTGAGGTACGTGCAAGCGGGCCATGGTACATGAAAATGGCGACTTTCCTGAGCCAGAGGAGGGTCCCCCTGGTCCCAGTGGCGAAGGTGGCATGTGGGCAGTTTCGTGAAACGTCGGCTCTCAGGTGCCGGTGACCGTAGACGGGTCCAAACAGCACGTCTGCGCCTGCATCCTGGATGGCGTCAGCAGGGCAGCTGCAAGAGGCCTCTTCGTAACGGGAAGGAATGGCAGAGTCTGCTGACCGCTGGCTACTACCAGCTCTCAGATTCCTGCCAGGTCTGAGAGCCTTTAATCGGCGTTTTCTTTCACATCGCGGTGACGAGGGCTGTGGGGCGCGGCAGCTCTGTGACGTGAAAGCAGGGAGGGCGTGCGGTTGCAGACCTGCGCGCAGGCCGGGGTCTCCGGTGCGGAGCCTGCCAGGGCTGCCGGCTGCGTGGGGGTCTGCTGGGGGTCTGGCCACAGTTCCTGAGGCCTGGCCTGTCCAATCTGGCCCTTCTGTGACTAGGAGGCAGGCGGGCTCTTGGGGGCGCTGCGTGGGGCTGTCCGGGCCTCTCGTTTTCCGCGGCCGACACCCTGCTGCCTGCCGTTCCCTCAGGGGCAGCCCTGAGTCTGGTCCTGCCTGGCCGATGAATTGTTTCTACACACAGACCGGCATTTCCAGCCTCCGTGACTGCGTGCTGCTCCCAGCGGCGTGCGGTGGACACGGGCTGCCCGCCGCCCTCTGGGTCCTGAAAGGTGAGCGGCTCTGCTGTGAGGGCAGCAGGCAGGCATGTTGCATGTCCACAGGCACATGCGATTGGACATGCTGGTCTGCAGCCACTCCCTTGGGGCCTGCCGTGTATGCGTGTGCGTGTGTGCGAGTGTGCGAGTGTGCGTGTGTGCGAGTGTGCGAGCTAGCAGGCTGGCCTGCCGCCCCGATGAGCAGGTGCCAATCTCTCTGTGGTCCCAGGAGGGACCTGCCGACAGGCCTGAGCTGGCCCGTCTGAGAGCTGCCTTGTTCGCATAGGTGGTCCTGAGGGAGGAAGACGAGGCACGTGTGACGTGGACCCTGCTTGCCTGCAGGGGGGTCCCAGAAGCCTCTCATGATGCTCAGTGGGGCTTGGTCGCCTCTTGTGGACCCTGAGAGGGCGGCCCTGTCCCAGCCTCCTCGGCCGGCATCGGGGTGGAGGGGCCTGTGAAAGCACATGCTTCCTAAGGCAACTGGGCCTGGAGGTGTCTGAGCACCGGGTCTGGGGACAAGGAGGTGCCTGGAGTCTGCGAGGTGGTCACCAGGAGCAGGCCCCGGAGGGAGGCAGCGTCCACTCTCCCCTGCAGGTCCCTGTGGCTGCCTCGCAGCAGGTGAAAGTCCAGGAAGAAAGGCAAAGGCGTGTCCTTTCCTTCCAGTGTGAAGCCGCTCTCAGCCCTGCGCTGGGGCGGGGACCAGAGACAGTGGTCATGTGCCTACCTCGCGGCCCGCGGCCCCTCTGTGCGGTCTCGCTCCCTGATGCCACCGCCCATGCAGACCGGGCCTCCGGTCCGTGGGCTCTTCCAGGATTCTGGGCACCCCTTTGCCCAGGCTGTGCCCCCCAAGAGCCTTTCCGCTCAAGTGGGACTCGCCTGTCAGAGCCTGCCCTCCAAGGACACCCTGCCCGTCGGGGTCACTGCCCGGCTGTCCTCTGTGAGAAACCCTGAAAGAAATGGAGACATGCAGCTCGACCCGCAGCCCCGTCCCCGCTGTCAGTCGGCCTCGCCCGATGGCCCCAGCCCCGTCTGTGCCGGGCCCCTGCAGGACAGTCCCACTCCTGAGAGGTGGACAGAGGTGGGAACCGCTGGGCCCTGAAGGTGTCAAACCCGCCTCCTCGACTTTCTCCAGCAGCTTTGGCAGCGGTGTCGTCACTGCAAGGGTCTTGGGGCCTCACTCCAGCATGTGAGTCCAGGGAGGGTCCCTCAGACCTGCCGGCTGGCGGGACCGAGGAGCCGGCACAGCCAGCGGAGAGCAAAAGCGGCGCCCTCCCGCCCCGGACGCCTGTGCTCCGCCCCCAGCTCTGTGGGCAGACCCCGACCTGGAGTGGTCTGGGGCGTCTCAGGCCCGAGGGCTGCCGGCCCGGCCGCGTCCAGCAGCCCCTCGCCCGCCACCTCCAGGCGGGGGTCGGAGGCGACCTCTCCGGCTGCCAGCGCGACCCACGCCCTCGCCCCCCAGAACCAGCAGCGAGGACCGCAGCTCCGCCTCCGTGGCTCAGTGTTCCTTCCGCAAACACAGAAGCACAAAGGGCCTCCCAGCATCTGACCGGGATGGCCCTGCATGAGGCTGCGACCACCACAGCGGTTGGGAGTTCGCAGGTCTCTACTGGTTTTCCTTTCAGCGCCCACGTCATCAGTGTGTCGGGGGAGAGAAGTCGGGATGGTTTGGGGAAGAAAGTCCAGTATTTGGCCACAACGCTGAGACAGACGTTCGCCTGAGGTCCCCGTGGACAGGAGCTGGGCAGCCGGAGGGCTGCTGGATGAAAGGACAGGACAGGTCACGGACAGACACTCACCCACCGATTGGCCGGTGCACGGCACACAGGCCGACCCGCAGCCGGGGCCCCGCTTGTCCGGGGCCTGCGGTGGGGCGAGGCGTGGACCAGGCCGCGCTGGGATCTGAGCAGCCGGCAGACACAGGACGCGGCGGAGACCGTCACAGAGGGTGCAGGCCAGGTGTGCGGCCTGGAGCCACGGCGGCAAACACACCTCTGGGCAGAGCCCAGCGCCGAGGGCAGAGGCCGGGAGGCAGCTGACTTGGGCGGCTCAGTTGGCGTCTTTCGGGTCAGCTATGCCCCCGAGTCGTCACAAGAAGGCATAGAGGGCCTAGCGCCACCGGGCGGCCGTCGGCTTCTCTCTACTTGCTAACATGCTGATCCCACCCATCACCCAGGGACTTGGCAGCGAGGTTCGGTCGCAGGAGGACACGTCTTCCGGCAAAAGCCTGCTCCAGGTTTCCTCCGAAGGTCGGCCGGCCCTGCAGGAACCAGGAGGCATTCAGACAAACAGACCGACAGTCCAGAGGCAGGAGGACAGGCGTCTGCGTCGTGAGGACCAGGCCTGGAAAGCTGCGCTGTTCGCAGTGATGTCGCCGTTCACAAAGTCCTGAGAAGGAAGCCGCACAAACCCCACAGGCAGGCAGAGAACTTGCGAGGCTCCAAGAAACCCTGCGCGCAAGCGAGAGCCAGCAGCCACAAGCACACAGGACCAAGCGCCCGCTGGCCGCACAGCCGAGGCCGACGGGGAGGGTGCTCTCCGCGTGGGGCCGCGTCGGGCTCCGCGGGGTCGCAGGTGTCTGAGGCGACTCAACGATCAGAATCCCGGCCAGGTTCTCTGGAATCGGGGCAGGGCTCTTCCAACGGGCACACGGAGAGAGCGGAACAGGCAAGTCGCTTGCAATATGAATGAACGGGCGTCTGTTGACCTCGACCCACAGTGTCAGGGCAGTGATCACGGGAGCAGGCAGAACCCAGAGCAGACCCCAAAGTGTGCTGGGGTTCCTCAAAGGTCAGAAGGGCGTCCATGGTGGAAGGCGCTCTTTGCAGGAACGACTGACATTCTCTGGACAGAGTGCACAGTCGCCTGAGTGCCCCTCACATGGACCAAACCCCAAATGGACCAGAGACTCATATGTAAACAAAACCCGAACCTGGGAAGAAGAGCGGGGAGGCCTCGGCTATGGGACGAGGTGAAGCATTCTTGGCCCCGAAGGCACCATCAGAGAGAGAGACGGTGACATCAGGCGGCGCTGCGCCTCCCCAGAGTCCTGCTGACACCGGACGCCGAGAGCACCTCTCACCTGCCGCCGTCACGGGCGAGCCGTCGTGCCCCGGACATCAACCTACTGTCCCTGAGCCATGCGGGTGTCCCTGCTGGGTCCCTGGAAAGACCAGGTGCGGGCGGGAGCGGGCAGCCCAGAGGGGGAGCCCCGCGTGGCTGTGAGACGGGTCCCAGGACCTGTGTCTCAACGTTACAAGTTTAACGTGAAGAGCCTCTGGGGTGTTTATACGCACCTCTGCCAATGGCTCCGTCCTGGGGATGAGAGTTACTGGCGATCAAGTTCCGTGTCTCAAGCTTGGGGGAAATGTGTAATTCTCATAAATCATGACTGAAAAATAACCGCCGATTTCTCTGCCAACAACACGGCTAAAAATAGGCCTAATTAGCAGTGTGGGGCTCAGGCTGTCGCCGGAGAAGCTGGTGCTGCGTGTGGGGCGTGGTCCGTGCCCGCCGGCCTAGCGGTCGGGACACTGACCAGTCCACGTGCGTCCAATGTCACGGGCTCCAGACCTGGGTCCCAGGGACACACGGGGATGAACAGCTGAGTAAAGTGTTTGCCTCCGTCCCGCCTGCACCTGTCCTTCAGTAACTGAAAACTAAATAAATATGTAGTAAAACAAAACCGACGAAAGAAACGGTCAGGAGGCCCGGATGGCACTTACCTGCACCGGCCTCCCACTGACTTGAGGCTCCATCTCACCTGGCCTGCTTTCCGGTGGTCCTCGCCACCCACCGGCCGGCAGTGCAGAAAGGGGTTCGTTGGACCAGTTTCGTGTTTCTGGGAACGGCTGCCGCCGCAGACACAGCCAGAGAGGAGCAGCGGAGGTGGCGTGTGTCCGGCGGAGTCGGGTTCCTTTCCCAGGAGCCGAGGGGGTCGCACTGGCCGGCTGACGCTCGTGGTGACGGGTGCCCAGGGCTTGCGGCGGGGCCCCGGCTCTGGATTTCACTGCTGGTGTTCGTGCAGATTTGAACAGAACTGTCCTCCCCGGGCTGCCTGCCGTGAGGTTCGCGGAGCCGCCAGGACACTCAACCCGGGGCTCCCGGTCCTGTGTCTGCTCGACCCGGGGCTCCCGGTCCTGTGTCTGCTCGACCCGGGGCTGCCGGTCCTGTGTCTGCAACGCCCGGGGCTGCCGGTCCTGTGTCTGCTCCGCCCCGGGCTCCCGGTCCTGTGTCTGCAACACCTGGGTCTTGCTCTCCGGCCGGAAGGAGGCGGGACCAGGTTTCCTCCTGGTGCTGTCACTTCTCCGGCTGTGAACAAGGCGCCACCGAGGGAAGCTGGCCTCCCCAGGGAGCTGGCCCTGCAGCCCTAGGGATGTTTCCTGCCTCCACCAGCTCCGGGGCTCAAGGGCCCCTGGCTCATGGCTGCCCCGCCCTCCATGTCCTTGTCACAAGGGCCTCATCACTGTGGTCTCTCTTCTTGGCAAGGACACGGTCACTGGGTGGGAGCCGCTGGACCCCAGCTCCACTTGCTGACATCATTTCAACAAGGACGTCACGTCTTTGGAGCCACAGTCAAACCCAGCCCGTCCCCCAGCCCGTCCCCCAGCCCCGTGCGAGCTGGCAGGAGGCGTGTGCTGTGGCCCCAGGAACATGGCCAGGGCGGCCCACTGGTCTCCGTCAGCGTCTGTGAGAAGGTGCGGTGAGAGGCGGGGCTGGTGGGAGTCAGGTGCGGCCTCCCTGCTGCCCGCTCCTCTGCGGCTCGGGGGCGTCCACCGCCGCGCTGCCCGGCCCCTTGGCTCCTGTTTCTGTGAGCGCCCACCCTGCTGCCACGCCTGCCTCTGGGACCGACCTGAGCTGGGGTGTCCCTGTCACCCCGCTGTGCTCAGGCAGGTGGCGGACCCGTGGACGTGCGCCCGGCGCCCTCGTGCAGAGGGGAGCCGGCTGCGCTCCAGCACCGGGCGCCGCTGGGAGGGGCCCGGGCGCCCGTCTGCATGCTGCCCGTCCTCTGAGCGGGCCACGCCCCTCCGCACACGTGCCCACACACGCACTTGAGCAGGGACTGCGTTTCACACACGGGCGCGCCTCGCGGTGCATGTGCGCGTTGCTCGCGGGTGCAGGTCCCGCGGGCACACGCGCCTCGTACCGCGTGTCCTGCACAGCGCCTTTCTGCACGTACTTGCGCACAGACGGTCCTGCGCGTCTGCATGTGCAGGTGTCTGCGTATTAGCGTGAGGCCGTGTCCGCGCGTGTCTGCATACAAACAAATGCGTTCAAGCAATTTCACCAAAGCAACGGAGCGTCCTTTCTCCTGCAGCAAGAGGTGATGGGAGCTACTGCTCTTTCTCAAACACCGGGCAGGACTCAGCTGCTATAGGTGTGTGCACCTGAGTTGCTGGGAAGGCAGCTCTTTAATTACTGATTCGATTTCTGCAGTGATCGTAGATTCAGTTGCGTTTCTGTTTCTTCTCCGAGAAATGCCCCGGTGCCGGGGGCGGGCGGGGCCTGCACCTCCCCTGGGGCGGGAGGGAATCCAGGACCCGGTCAGAAAACGCGCGTACACGCCGAGTTCGCATCGACGTTTAGAGCGCGCACGGCCGCCAGGACAGACCAGAGCCTGGATGTGGAGAAACGAGGTGGCCTGCGGCGTGGGTACCGACAGCTCCCCAAACTGGCCGCAACCCCGCTGGCCCGTACGACATCTGGAAGCTTTTAAGATGCTCAAGACATTTCACAGCAGAGAAAACACTAACTTGCATAACAACAGTGAGACCATAGGTTAAAGCCAGTGCAGTGATGGCTGGAAGGGCTCAGTCGTTCTGATCAACTGTCGTTAATTAAAGCGAGGCTTCGGCCTGGGGGCGGGCTGCGTGGTGCAGGCCCCGTCCACACCCGGGTCGGGCACGGGCAGGACAGCAGCGGGGCACGTCGCTCGCTCCCATTTTGAAACAAAGCTCCTGCCGCGAGGTCTGCTGACACCACACTCACCTGTCGATGCTTCCACGGCGGTTCCAGCCCAGGGACGGGGTGGGGTCCTCTGGGGACGGACCAGGGGCACACAGGGCGTTCAGCGCATGTCTGAGGGGTGCTTCCTTGTGGGACCCGAGGGAGCTCGGCCAGCCCCTCTGGAACCTCCTCCAGGGGACACGTCAGAGGGGCCGGCCGTCCCCCACCGGCCTGCCTGCACCTGCACGGTCCCCTGGTTTCCCTCCTGACCGGCCTGAGCTGTTCTGGGGTGTTGGGGGCACACACAGTGTCGGTGTCTGTCCACAGGGCCCATCGCCCTCCCGGGCAGTGCGAGTCGAGTCGGGGCTCCCAGCAGACACACCTGCAGGAAGACATGCTTAACAGCAGGCGCGGGCACCTGCCGGGCCCTCAGGCCAGCAGGCCATTCCACCTTCAGGACCAGCCACAGCGGCATCTCGAAGGCCGGGTTTCCGGTTAACAGTGGCTCTTCATGGCCGGTTCTTCTGGTGCACGGGCAACACAGGGCCCCACGGAAGACGACGCATCCGTCCGTCTCCTTCGCACTCGTCGCCGACCACCTTCCTGGAGGCCTGCTTGCTCCCGAGCAAGCCCGTGTCCATGCAGCGCGGACAGACGTTCCTGGTCTGGGAGGTCTGTCCGGCACTGGGCCTCCCGCGCTGCTTCGTGTTGCAGGCGGGGCCTCGGGACGGCGGCCAAGGGGCCAGGGCCCTGCTCCCCGCGCACCGTCCACCGGGAGCGCGACGCGTTGTTCCTCGACCGCAGCCCATGCGCCCTCCGTGCTGGTGCGTCGACCACGAGGCGCGCCTGGGGCGCTGCTGCCTGCGCCGCCGCCAGGATGGGCGCCCGGCAGCCCGGCCACGCGGGGCCCGAGCGCCTGCCCCACCTGGTGGACGACCTGCTCCGGCCTGGCCGGCAAGCTGCTCACCTGCGTGGCCATCGCCTGCATGGCCGTCACAGCCGTGGGCCTCTGCCTGAGCACCATGCCGGACATGCGCCCCGAGGAGCAGCGGGGCGCAGGGGCGGGCGCGTGGGTGCTGGGCTGAGCGCTCCCAGGCGTGGTTGTGGCCAGAGGGGGTGGGGGGACGCCGCCGTTGCCTGCGCAGACGCCTGCGGGGAGACCTGGGCTGCGGGGCGGGGGCCAGGGCGAGGCTCCAAGTGACAGCATGGGGACCGGCTGGCTTCTCTGCCCACTGCCACAGCCGGGGAAGCTTGCACAGTGTGGAGCTACACGTCTGCTCTGCTGGAGGACTGGGCTGTGTGCTTGACGCCAGTCCAGGCGCCGGACCCAGGAATCGGCCCCCGTGTGGTTTCCACGGGAAAGCCACCACCCAGGCCTGCTTCCCTGCGGCGCTGGGCGGCCTCATGGCAGACGTGTGGTCTGCAGCACAGCTGTTACCCAGAACTCGTCAGCGCACCGCGGGGTCTTCAAGGAGGCCGGGTTGTGTTGTCCGAGTCTCCCCTGCTTGGGGATGTGGCCGAGGGTCCCTGGCTCCTGGTGGGCGAGTCACGGCCGTCCCTCCCTGCCGGCAGCTGCTGAGGCTTGAGCTTGGGCAGCCTGCACGTTACTCAGGGACCCGGCGGGCAGCTGGGACGGGTCTCCTGCCTCCCGGACGTTAGCTGTTAGCCGGCTTGACCGAGAGCTGCAGATCGTTCAAATGTACGTTTTAGGAAACTGGTTTGAGGCCCTTCTGTTTGGGCGCCTGAGCCCCACGCGGCAGCCTGACAGCGCGAAGTGTGGCTGCTCTAGCAAGTGTGCTCGCACATCCTGCGCCGTGTCCAGGGCGCTGCTCACCCATGTGGGGTGCAGGCCGCCTGCCGCAGAAGCGGCCCAGCCAGCGGTCGCCGGCCTGTCTGCAGGCTCTGCGGGCGGTTCAGCCCTTCCCTATGGCATAGCTCCACCCTGGCTCTTCGTACCAAGTCAGCTGCCTGTTGGTGAAAAAGAACCTGGCACCGCTCGCACGTGGCGGGGGCAGCCATAGACCCCAGCGGCCGCTGAGCGCGCAGGTGTGACACGGGCATCTGGCTCCCTCTCATACGTCAGAAAATGCACGGGAAGTGCCGTTGTGGCCGCCATCCAGGGTGTCACTTGTGGGGCAGCGTCCCCGCCACCATGTCGGCACATTTTTACCTTCCTCACGGACCCCGTCCCCATGCCTGCGTCCGTCTCTGGCTTGGACGACCAGGACACGCATCACGGGTGTGGGGGCTGCAGTGATGGGCCCTCCCGCCTTCAGCGTCAGCTGTTCTGACCACACTGCGCGTCCAGCCCCTTCTCGGGCAGAGCACACAGCTGGGCAGTGCATGCTGCCCAGCCTCTGGGTGTCCCCTCCAGGCAGCTGCCGAGCTCAAGTCCTGTCCAGGGCTGGTCAGCCCTCAGCGTGAAGGTGCCGCCCGCCCACCTGCCCTCAGGTGGCTCCTGGCTCTCAGGCCAGGAGGCGGCAGGGCTGGGCTCTGGCAGCAAGAGCCGCACCGCCTTGACGTGGTGTCCTTCCTCTGGCACCTCCACCTGGGAGACGCCTCCCTCACCAGGAATGGAGACGACGGCCTCACAGCGTGGGGCGTGGAGAAGAGTCGTCTGCTAAGTGGGAGAAGGCGCTGTCTGGCGGGCATGCTGCTGCTTCTGTGCAGACCATGGGCCCTTGGCCGTCACTTGGCGGGTGGAGGACCCGCCTGTGGGCTGGAGCTGAGGGTCAGGGTGGCTGAGCAGTCCCTTCAGTGACCTCAGTGATGTCTCCATCTTCCACCCCCAGCCCCTCCCCTGACCTGTAGAGCTACTTCAATACAATGAACATTTAGGAAAAGAAAATGGACCCCAAACAAATGTGAGCCAGCAGCCAACACTGTTCCTCTTTCCGGATTGTCCTGTGAAGAGGAGAGACCGCTGACCACTGACCTTTTCACATGAGCAGCGCGGACAGTGGCCTGGCCTGGCCTGGCCTGGGCAGAGAGCAGGTGCTCCCGGGCCCACTGGAACCCACCCGGGACCCAAGAGGACCCATCTGGACCGATCGGGTGCTGATTCGGGTCTCCCAAAGGTCAGGACCTCAGGGCCACCCTCTCCTGGAGGGGCACTGACCAGTGATGGCCCTGTTATCAAAAGACAGTGAAAGCCAGAGGGTTCGCTGAGGGGCTGGCCCGTGATGTCGAGAGCTTTGCCGCAGACGTGCCCACAGCTGTGACAGAAGTCAGTGAAAAACGGCTCCGGTCACTGCAATAAGGAAACAGCAGGTGCCTGGAGCCAAGCTTACCGGCAGGAACAGCCCCATAAGAGGAAACACCGGGCCTCTCCCGACAGACACGGCATTAGAGACAGCGCATCTGTTCTCACGCGGGACAATTACTCCTGAAGTTACGTAAACATCTCACCTCGCACAAAACCCCAGTGGGTGTTTTTGGAACTTCCTGAAATAATCTTAAAAATCTAGAGAAATGCCCATCGAAACCACGCTGTGCCTGCTGGAGAAGTCGAGCCGGACAGCGGCCCGTCTGTCCTCCGCAGGCTCCCGGGCCAGCCCGGGCGGAGCCGCCTGCTGCCGCTGCGGGAGGCTCCTCGCGCCCAGTCCTCTGCTGCAACTCTGTGCCAGGGACTGTGGCGCCGGCTCGGTCCCACGGGCCCCAGATAGCAAGGCCAGCGTCCTGGCAGTCCGTCCAGGCTCTGTAAGGGAGCAGAAGTCATAAAACCGATGTCCCACAGGGTGAGGTTAACAGAAGAGAAGCGATGATCAGAAACAGGAGAAATGGTGACAGTGTGATGAAAGGAAAGCGTGTTTGAAGGGGCACATTCCGTCTCCAGGGGCCACCTTGCCTCTGAGACCGACTCACAAAGCCACTGCCCCACAGCTGATCTGGGCAGTGACCACGACGTGCCCTTAGCTCTGCGGGGCCGGCCTGCCCAGTTCCCCTCCGCCCACAGCGACGCCTGGCACTGGGGGCCAAGCCCTGGGGCTGGGGAGCCTGGCAGGAGGACATGGTGGCGCCTGCTGTGTCCCCACCGCCCCGTGTCACACACAGAGGACCCAGCTCCCTACACCCACAGGAGCCAAGGCCTAAGCCCTGTGCGGGGTGCCCTGGACGGCCTCTCCTGTCCCTCTGTGTGTGCAGAGCCCGGGGAAGGGCCGGCCTCAGGACAGGACAGGACAAGACAGGACAGGGTGCTATGGGGAGCCAGCCAAGTGCCAGGGGGCATGCAGTGCAGGGGGAGCAGGACCCCTGACAGCATCGGCCTGGGGGCAGGACAGAGCGGGCCGTCCAGGAGGGACTGTCCCTGTGGGTCCAGCCGGGACTGCAAATGAGGGCCTCAGGGTGGGAACACAGGACAGGACTCCTCCCAAGCTCAGTGAAGTGCTGGTTACAAAACTGACACTTTATACACCTCTGAATTCAAAGGAAACAATGTATGAAAAGAATCACATATTTAGGGATATATTGAACAAAGGCGGCCAAGGGTCTGCACGGTGAGTCGGACGCTGTTAGAAGAAGCAGACTGCACACTTGGAGAAGGGGAAACAGCCACGCTCCAGACAGAGGAGTTAACGGGTAAAATTTACCTAAAACCATGTACAGGTCTAACCGTGTTGATCAAATCCCAATGGCAACTTTGAAGCTAATGAAACAAATAATACTAAAACGTGTGGAGCCACAAAAGGCCTTGAATAACAAAGTAACCGAGAGAAGCAGAGTCAGCTCCCTGACGGCGGAAACCAGCAAGTGACCAGAACCTGGCCACCGGCTGAAGCAGACACAGCTCGGGAGCCGAGCCGGGGCCCTGAGGCAAGCCCGCACGTGGTCAGTTCAGGACAGAGGTCAGTTCAGGACAGAGGAGCGCCCTGGGGGAAGGGGCCTGGGCGCAAGCCGTGTGGCAGCCTGTACAGCCGAGACCTCACGTCTGCTGGACACTGACCCTCACGGTGTCTCCGGACACTCAGCAGCCAGGGAAACGAGATGAAAATTGGGGTGCTAGTAAAATGAGTTTTTATGCAGCAAAAGAGACCATTAACAGGCCGAAGAGACGAGACGGCCCACTGGGAGGTGAGCTCGCACCCTGCGCGTTGGCGACGGGTAGCGGCCAAGGTGCGCACGGCTCCTGCAGCTCCACCACAAAGCCGTAAACGGCAGATCTCAGCACAGGTGGCACCAGCGAGGACGGACAGATGGGTGGAAACAGTGTCTTCGTCATTGTTACAGAAATCAGGGCCGCCCCTCACCCGGGAGTGGCACAGACGGGCAAGGAGACGGCCACGCTGCCGGGCGTGCAGGGGGCAGCCTGCAGAAGCGGAAACACCGGCCGTCCGTGTGTCCAGCAGCCGCAGGAACGTAGGACCAGAAGCTGTGCTCAGTGCTCAGTGCGGTCTGTTTACGGCCGAGGTGCCAGTCAGCCCGGTGCCGGTCGCTGGGGGTGGCCCGGAAGGGCCTGGACCCCACCTGGGCCCCGCGCAGCCACGAGAAGGTGACCGCCTGCTGCTTGAGACCACGTGGCGGGAGGCGAGCGGGGGAGACAGGCAGTGTGGGTGGTCTCCCCTGCGCAAATGTGGAAAACAACTGGAGGAAGAGAGCAAGCCTGAGGCTGTCAGAGGGGCAGGGTTTCCGTGATGTCGAGGCCTCGCTCTCATTTTATTTTTCTTCCTTTCTGGGCTCCCCTGTCCCCCCGCCTTTGTTTTAATCTGTTTTGGTTAGTTAAAGAGGAAAAATTAAAGTGGGACCACATCATTCAACCATTGTACCTCTCAGTGTGGACCCGTTCCTCTTAAATTGCGCGGGTAACAGCTATCAGCCTGCCCAGGGCACTATCATCTATAGCTGATGTCTGAATATTTTACATAAAAACCAATCTTCTGAAGACTTCGAGAAATTACTGTAGATTAGAGTAAGAAATAAAGATTTGCATTTATAATAAATTAATGATACTTTCAGACAGTGAAGAACCATTTTCTGCCAGGAGAAATAAATACAAATTGTAACATAAAAAACAACACGAAATGATTAAAAATGGAAAAATATTGCCAGGAAAACTGATGTTTTTATTTGCATAGCTTTTCCTTTTAGCATTAATTGAATTTTTAATTATATGCACATGTTACTTTTGTAAAACTAAACATGCTAGGTCACCAGAACTCAGGAGAAGGGACCTGAATGATCTGTGACCACAGAACTGAGCTCAGAACTTCGTTCCGCAGACTGGGCCTCCGACTGAAGGGGGCGCTGCTGAGTCCGTCAGACCTGAGACTGGCTGGGCCTCCGTCTGAAGGGGGCGCTGCTGAGTCCGTCAGACCTGAGACTGGCTGGGCCTCCGTCTGAAGGGGGCGCTGCTGAGTCCGTCAGACCTGAGACTGGCTGGGCCTCCGTCTGAAGGGGGCGCTGCTGAGTCCGTCAGACCTGA
>RJWH01004859.1:20360-79867 GCA_004363575.1 Solenodon paradoxus | reverse complement strand
GGCCTCCGTCTGAAGGGGGCGCTGCTGAGTCCGTCAGACCTGAAGGAGAAACAGCTCCGCTCTGACACTCTCCTCCAGGAAACCAGGGCCAGCCCGGCTGCCGGTGGGCACCACCTGCTGCTAACGTGGTCCGTCTCGGCTGGGTTGGTGGCCAGTCGCCCGGAGCCCCAGGGGATGAGGCTGAGGGCGTCAAGCACCAACACTGACCCCACAGAGTGCAGCCCTGCGACCACCTCGTGGCCGTGGAACGTCCGTACCACTCGGGATTTGTGAAGACTTTGCGACCTGTCTTACCTCACAGAGAACCTCTGCTGGTCACGAATGGCAGCTGATGACACGGTCGTGAAATAGGCACCGGCCGTGTCCCTGCGCCTGGGACGGAAGGAGGCTGTGCGGCTGGAAGGAGACACAGCTGCACCTGAGAGCCAGCAGCTGGGAAGCGTGGGCGACCGAGTCCCACCTACAGGGACCTGGTGGCCAAGGGATGTGCCGCCGCACATGCGGTCGCATGGGGACAGGCCGGGCTGCATCACCCAGACCGCTGCCGCCTACGTGGCACTGAGTCTCAGATCGCATGCGGCCACGTGGGGCGACTCCTGCACCTGACACAAGCTCTGGAAAGACCTCGGAGGGCTGCCGGGCTGGGTGGCAGCACCGGGCGCTCCCTCCACTCACTGAGGGCCCGCTTTGACCCCAAGGGCCCCACCTGCACGAGGACTCAGGCGGCAGGCACACGCCCTCGGGAACTTTACAAGCAGAGCTGTGAGCAGTTCGTCGGAATTTAGCATCTGCCTGGCCCACTGCCCCAGCTGGCCCCGGACCTTGTCCTGGGGTGGAGGTTACAGTGGGAAAGCACTGAGGATGCAGACGGCTGCTGCAAGGCCTGCGGGCAGCCTGACACGCCACCACCTGGTCTGTCGGTGTTTTCGGTCACCATGGCCCATTCCATGGATGCACAGCTAAGGACATGCAGCAAAGCCGCCAGGCACCGCCCAGCTGCCAGGGACATGGGCAGTGGTTGTCCTTGTGGTGCATCCAGTGAGGTCACACTGGCTTGGCCCTGGGCCAGAGCCATGGTGCTGGGGACACAGAGGTGACAGCGCCTGGCCTTCAGGAGAGAAAATGAGCGACAGGCCTCCAGCCCATGAGACCCCTGGACCCGCTGCTGCCGCCTTGCAGCTCTACCCACGCCCATCGGGCCTGGGTCCCCAGCTGTGGTCCTGGCCCCTCGAGGGCTGCTGGCTCCTGCCCTGAGGGTGATGGGCATCCTGACCTCTCCCATCCAGGCCTCTGTCCCTAGTCATGTCTCCACGTGTCCCCCTTGGGCTGCATACTGGTGTCCATGCTGGTGTAAGAGACGGACACAGGGGAACCCTGCAGAGTCTGGTGGACACCCCGTGCCTGGCGCCTGGGCATTGGGAGAGAGCCCGTGGGTGGGCTCGGGCTTCCTTGTCTCTGCAGGGTGGGACAGCTGTGTTTCCAGGAGCTGGTGGCTCTGGGTTGTTGGACATGCGAGTGGCTCTCTGGGCATTCGGGACCTTCAAGTCAGAAGGCAGAGCAGTCCCTTCTGCTTCTGTAGGAAAGCTGGGGAACAGGGCGGGGGTGAGAGCCGACCCCCCAGAGAAAGGGCCTGGGGCTCTGCCCACCCCGCCAAGGCCAAGCCATTTCACACTTGGGGCCCATGGTCCCTCTCTCCAGAAGGCCTGCCTGGAGCATGTGTCCACCCGGAACCCAGGACCAGACCACAGACGGGCAGATGTCAGCAGATCGCCCTGTCCCTATGCTCAGTGCTGGATTGTCAGTGACCACCACTTGTGGGCAGAGAGGGGTCCAGCCTGAGAGACACCAGCTCTCTGCCCCGAGGCGGTGGGGTTATCTCAGCCAGCACAGGAGCTTACGGTCCGATAAAGCCCCCAGGGCCCCAACAAGAACAGGTGGGGGCAGGTGTGTCAAATTCTGACAAATCAGAGTCTGCTTTGTGGGTGAGGACTCTGAAGTAGCCACTGATTAGCTCCTGCTGGTGTGCAGGCAGGGCCGGGGCACCGAGGTTTCTGCTGGGCCTGGGGGAGGCTGGGTTTTTGGTCTCTTCTCGCCACCCCATGGGAGTGCGTCGGTGCCACGGGCACATGGTGCTGGCTGAGACGGAGCTGGACACGGTCTGGGGGTTCCAGGACCACAGACACCCTTGGGCCGAGGGTGCTGAGTCCTGGGTGGGTGAGGGAGGCAGTGTGGCCGCACCTCCTAGAGGACTGGGCTTCCTGGCCCGTGGCCCCTGGCCCGGCTTCTCCTCACTGAGGGGGCCAGGCCGGTGCCCCCCTTTCTTAAAGTGTTTTCATAAAAAAATTTTTTTTAAGTAAGGTACAGCAGGAATGAAGGTGAGCAGGCAGAAGAGAGGAGGAAGAAGCATTTATTTACTTACTTGTTCAGCTGGGTTGTTCCCCAGTCCTGGGTCTCGAACCCAGGTCCTGGGCATGTGTGGACTGTGCCTGGTGGCCTTATCTGCTAGGCCTCCGGCGAGCGCCATAGATGTTCTTGAATAGCCATTTCATTTGCGGCTGGCTCTTAGCGTTTCCAGAGGCTTCATGTGGTATTTTAAAATGATTTTCACCAGGTTTGCTTAGGAGCAAGTTGCGGGGTCAGGCCCGTGCAGGCTCCCCGATTTCCTCTTCGACAGGAATCGCGGTTCTGGTGGGCACCCTGGCTGCGGGCATGGGCTCGGACTCCCAGCAGCGCGCAGGGAGGACAGCAGCGTCCCGCGCTCCGGCCGACAGGTGTCCTCTCCTCGCAGGGCGAGTGCTCCCCAAGTGCCACAGCCTCTTCGTGCTGGACGGTGTGTGTAGCCTGGTTCTCGCTGGGGTCCCCGCTGTTCGCTGCAGGCGGAGAGCCAGTGCGCCTCCCTGTGGACGCCGCTCAGCATCATCGACATGCTGGCCATCTGCCCTTCTACGTGTGGCTGCTCGTGGGCCTGGCGGCGGGCGCGGGTGCGAACGAGCTGCTGGAGCGCAGGGCTGGCGCGGCTCCTCCTCTGCGTGGCCACAGCGCTCTTCGCGCCGCCCGGGCACCTGACCGAGTGTGAGCGCTCAACTCCATGAGCACCGTGGGCTATGGCGACATGGTGCCGCGCAGCCTCCCGGGGCAGGTGGCGGCGCTCGGCAGCATCGGCATCCTGAGCGGCATCGTGCTCATGGCCTTCCCGGTCACCTCCATCTTCCACACCTTCTCCCACGCCTGCTTGGAGCTCAAGGAGCAGTGGCGGCGGCCACCAGCTCTGAGCCGGCCCTGCCGCAGGACAGCACGCGCTCCGTCTCTGCCTCTGCCGAGAACAGCTCGCGGGGGCCCGAGGGTGCGGGCCTGGCCGGGGCCCCGCGGAGGAAGTGGGCAGGGGCAGGGCCAGCCCGACCTGCCATCCCCACCAGGAGCTGCTCCCCGCAGGCTCATTAGTAGAGACGCCCCGCCTGCCAGCGCAGGGCGGAGTCCACCTGTGGGCAGCGGCTCCCAGCACTGCCCGCTGACCCCACCCCAAAGGCAGGGCCAGAGCCATCGAGCAGGAGCAGCCATCCAGGCCACAGTGCTGACCCATCCTCCGGCCTGTGAGGGCCTTTTGCAGTTTTACTTGCTAAACAAGTCCCCCAAGTCCCTGTTTCCACTGTCCACCCGCCTCACCTGGGCCCTGCCCCCGGCCACCTCCCAGCCTTCCTGACCCCCCGACCCCTGCCGCCCCTGAAATGCCTCGGCTCGCTGTCTGCACATCTTCTTGCCCTTCAGCTGCGGCCACAGCCCAGCCTGCAGCCCTCCCCACAGACGCTGGCGGCTCTCCAGCCCGGTCAGGAGGTGGGGCCGGGCCTGGGCTCCCGGGGACACAGCCAGGAAGCCTACAGCACCAGCGCTGAGCCGGCTCTACGCGGGCAGGAGACACCGCCACTGAGCTAGATGAGCCAGGACCGCGGAGATGTCCCACCAGGCCCAGGGTGGGGCGAGCGGGTCACCACAGAGCCCCAGAAGCGCGGGCCAGATGCCGTGGCCAGTGGGTCCTGTCTTCCTCCTCTGCACCCACTGGCTTCGTGGGCACACGGCCCTGGGCTCCCCTGCAGTCAGTCTATCGCCAGCGTCAGGCCGAAGTAGAGAAACTCTTTCGGCCCCAGAACCTGTGTCCTGAGACACGCACGTCAGCCTTTCAGGCAGGCAGGGTCTCTTGCTTAGAGAGGACGCCGTATCCGTGTCCATGACAGACCCGCTGGGATTCAGAGCCCCTCATGGCAGGACTGACAGCTCATGTCTCCCGGAGGCAGACCCCTGCCCAGCACCCACACTCCCTGCAGAGGCCACCCGCCCAGGCCAGAGGGCCCCACACCCTGACCTCCAGGGCAGACTTCTCCCCAAACACCACCTGTTGACCCCACCCAACCCCAGGACACGCACAGGCGGACACACATGGACCTAAAAGCCGTTTACTGATAGGCCCGCTGACCCTGCTCGGCACAGGCCACACCCTTGTGGTGCCTGAGGGTCAACACAGGCCGTTTGCTTTTAAAAGTGAGCGTTTTCAAAGCTTCTTACAAGCCAGAGAACTAAGCAGGAACCTCATCAAACATTCAGGTGCCTCTGAGGAAAACTCCAGAGGAGGACATGGCTTCCAACACCTCCAAGCACAGCAGACGCGACGCCTCTGGGTGCTGCACCGGCACGGCCAGCCAGCCACCATGGCGACACTGCCTGGGGCCACACAGGCAGCTGGACACTTGGCCTTGGGTCCTGGGGCTGCGCGGGGCGGCTGGGCACAGAGGGACCTTGTGTAAAGCTGAAAAGGGGCCTGCGGGTGACCGGTGTCAGCCCAGCATGACCCTGCAGCCGGAGGTGCCAGCGTGGGGAGACCTGCTAGATGGGCCGCGGGGAGCACTGCCCCGTACTGCACGGGGGACCCAGCCCCAAGCTGGGCGCCTGGCGGGCGCTGCCTCTTGTGTCCTGTTCCCACAGGTGGCCCTGCTGGAAGACGGGCATCGGGCTGCTGCTCCGGGAACCGGACATGTCGAGGAGGGCCACCCAGGTGCGTGCATCTGCCCCCAGCCCCACCTTCCCAAGTGGCCACACCCACACTCGCACACGGGCCCCTGGGCCCTGGCTCTGGCTCCAGCCGCCCAGCCAGGACCCAGCTGGGCCTTGAGCTGGCAGAGCAGCCCGTCCCCCAGTAGGCGCAGCCTGTCTGTAGGGAGCCAGCGATGTCCACCCTGGCGAGGCTGCTCTGGTCAGACACTGCTGTCCCATCATGGGCCCTCCCGGTGCCTGGCCTGGGTCACTACGGGGCGTCCACACACCGGCAGTTCCTTGAGCCAGCTCTCATCCGTCGGGCAGCTGTGGGCTGCAGTCGGCCCGACGCCCTCTGTCCTGTGGCGGCCAGCTGCCTCGTCCTGGGCTGCGCGCACCA
Source organism: Solenodon paradoxus (assembly GCA_004363575.1). NCBI lineage: Eukaryota > Metazoa > Chordata > Mammalia > Eulipotyphla > Solenodontidae > Solenodon > Solenodon paradoxus. The sequence continues at coordinate 74,445 of RJWH01004859.1, read as the reverse complement.
GGCTTTGCTGTGTTTGCTGAGAGGACGCAGGAAGCGCTTCCATCACCTGACGGGGCCTCAGCCGCAGCCTGGAACCCGCTGTACCACCCCATGGAGATGGCGGGACTCCTGCCACCAGGAGGACGGGCCTAGCGGTGCCTGCGGCCAGCGGTCACACGTCCAGTCCTCGCCGGCTCCTCAGAGGGCCTTGGCGCTGCTGGGGTGCGTGGCGTGCGGGGCTGGCTTTGGGGGCCGGCGGGCGAAGGCATAGGCCTGCCCCAGGATGGCCAGGTCCACCAGCACCTGCAGCAGGCCGCACACGGGGAACTGCAGCGGCGTGCCCTTGAGCAGGAAGTAGGCTGTCTTGAAGGTGTCGCCGCTGGCCCACATGAGCACCATCTTGATGCTGCGGGAAAGCCGGGTCAGGGGTCAGGACGGGGGGTCAGAGTCGGGTTAGGACAGGGGCCGCGGCAGAGGTTAGGACAGAGTGGGGTCAAGGGTCAGGACAGCGGGGTCGGGTCTGGATGCAGAGTGGGGGTGGGGGTCAGGGTTTGCCAGAGGCCAGTGGACACCCCCAGGAGATCTGGAACATGGGGTCACAGCCCGTCCGCCATTCTCTTGACCTCGCCGTGAGACCACTGTGTGACCACAGGGACAGGAAGACACGGAGGGCTGGGCAGCCGGTTCCACAGTTCCGGTGGCCGTGTGGCCTTCGGGTGGGGGACGCCACTGATGGGTGGAGGACCATGACCCTGCAGCCACGGGGCCAGAACCGGGGCCCCTCAGGCAGGCCTGCCCAGAGTGCTGGATCGGCCACAGGATGGTCCTCCCTTCAGGAGTTCCCTCCAGGGAGCCCCTGGGTGCGGGAGCCGGTGCTGGGTCTGCACCAGCACCTGGGCATTCCTGTGCCCGCGCACTAGCCCACAGGGCCACCTGCACAGGCCTGGGCGGGTCGGCAGCTGCTCTGGAAGCTCTGCCCTCTGGGCTGGCACTGCCCACGCCACTGATCTCCCCGCAGGGCTGACCCACACATGACCGCCACATCAGTCCCGAGAAGAGGCTTCAAATCCAGGGAACGTGGAAGGCAGCGGCAAATGTTCTCATGGAACTCACCCTTCAGAGCTTGCTGATTAGTGCAGTTATTTCAAAAGCTGGTTTGGCAGCAACAATCACAGTGTTTTTTAAAGAAAATCACTTAAAAGTTTCTCTAGTTGCTCCAAGGCAGAAAAAGTGTGTGCGTGCTGTGTCTGCACACGTGTGCGTGCGTGTGCAAGCGTGTGCGAGCCTGTCTGTGTGCGTGTGAGAATGCTGTTCACTGTGACGCGTGCGCGCGTGCACGAGGCCTTACGCCTCACAGTCCCAGGAGCCTGGCCTTGGGAGGAGCCTGCCTAGGAGGCAGGAAGTTCTGCAGCAGAAGCAGGAGTTCCCGAGTCCCTGCCGTTCTTACGTGCTGGGGGCAGAGTGCGGCTGGGGTTAAGGGCACGTCCCAGCAGGTGCTGGAGGCTCTCCATTGGGCGCGGCCTCCACTGGCCCTGACTGGTGGCCAGCAAGAGGCCGCGCCGCTAGGGGACGCTGGGCTGCAGCACTTGTTCCTCCCGCACCCGAGGACCCAGACCAGGGTGACCGGGGCTGACCAGGGACTGACCTGGGGTGACCAGGGTGACCGGGGTGACCGGGGCTGACCGGGGTGACCGGGGATGACCGGGGTGACCAGGGCTGACTGGGGTCCCAGACCGGGGTGACCAGGGGCCCAGACCGGGGTGACCGGGGCTGACCGGGTTCCCAGACCGGGGTGACTGGGACTGACTGGGGTGACCAGGGGCCCAGACCAAGGTGACTGGGACTGACCAGGGTGACCGGGAGACCAGATCAGGCTGACCAGGCTGACCGGGGTGACCTGGAGAATGAGCTCTAAGCTGGGCGCTCAGCACCCTCAAGGCCTAAATGAAATTTCTGCTAAGTATAAAAGCAGTAACAGAAGTTCTTCACTCTCCTCCAGAAAACAAGACCTGCAGCTCCTTCTCTGAGGTGGAGGTGGCTTCATCCCAACGCCAGCGAAGCCCAGCAAGCAACAGCAAAACTAGACCAGCCTCCTCGTGAGCAGTGTGAGCGAGTCGAACTGGGCAGTGGGTTCACTAGTCACGCCCCTTGTGCGTTCATTATGGGTGCAAATCACCCAGTGCAATCAACACGGGACCCTACCAGTCAACACGGAGAAGCATCTGACCGAGTCCAACACTCAGAAAAGCAGGGAGAGCGCCATCCCTGCCCAGCGGTGAGCCCAGTGGCAAGCGCCACCCGCTCTTGTCCTCGGGCGGCAGGGGCCCCGTGGCGCCTACACCGCAGCGAGAGGCAGGGACGTGGGTTACACACCGTCCAGGGCCTGCAAGGAAACCGCAGCTCGTGATTCCGAGGCTGCTGGGCGGGAGATCGACAGAAGTCCCTGTGTTTCCAGACACCAGCAACGAGCAGGTGGGACATGAACTTCTCTGAAAGCAAAGGCGCGTGAGGTTCATTGCAACAGCACGTCCTTCAGAAGCAGGCAAGGGCGGAAGCGGGAGCTCAGTGTAAATGCGGCACCAGGTGCCTTGGTTGAAGGCCACCCAGAATCACACCCTGAATACTCAGCAGGCGGACGGAGACCCCAGGAGGCAGGGTGACAACCAGGCACTGGCAGACAGCCCTGCCTGACGCATGAGTTCAAAGCACTTTCTCTGTGGGTACAGACATGTTGCTCTAAAACATGTGGAATTGTAAACTGTAAAGAAATTAAAACAGCAAAAGGTTTTTAAAAAGAAAATGGAAGAATTCTGCTTTCCCACTGTAAGACCCGTCTTGCAGCGGACGGGCATGAGGCGTGCGAGCTGGCGGGGGACCGGACGGGCACGAGGGGTGCGGGCTGGCGGGGGACCGGACGGGCACGAGGGGTGCGGGCTGGCGGGGGACCGGATGGGCATGAGGGGTGCGGGTGGCGGGGACCACAGTCCTGCAGAGACCATTACGGGTGTACCCAGTCGTGCCACGTGCACATCGACCCTGCGGTCCCAGAGCCGTGTGCGTAGCTCCCGCTCCGTGATGGGACGAGGCATGGGGACGGGCAGCTGCACGGGGCCCAGTGGACCCTGGCGATGGGTGGATGCCCATCTTGGCCGTGACAATGTCACTCTGGCCGAGATGGAGCAGGTGTTCAGAATGTCGGGGTCGGGAAAACCGGATGAGGGCACAGAAGGGTCTCCCCACTTCCTTTCTGGCAAACGTGTCTGAGCGCCCCCGTTTCTGGAAGACTCCCTCGTGTGTGAGCTGCGTGTCCCGCACACCGCTCACCACGGCCGACCGCGCCCACCCGAGCCTTCTCCTCCTGCCCTGGAGGAAGCCGGTCCCGGGGCTTCACGCCACAGGGCGTCCTGCGGGGCTGGGGTCCCGGCCGGGCCAGGCAGGCAGGGAGGGCCCAGGGGAGGAGCCCTCTGGTGGCCCGTGCGGCCCCTTCGCTGAGACACCTGAGACCCACGTAGGGGCCGGCCACACGGCGCCTCACTGCACGGCGACCTTGCTCTCCAGAGGACACACAGGCTTCCCTCCGTCCAGAAGCGGCAAACCCAGCAGCCCGAAGGAGCGGCTCTCCGACGCTCACACGACCACCTCCCAGAGGTGCCAGCTGCCTCCTGTCCTGCAGCAGCCGGCCGCCTGCCCACCAGGACCCCGCCCGCTGCACCCGCCGCGTCCGCACCGCCTCCATCTGGGATTCGCGGCCTGGATGTCCAGCAGCAGGTCTCCCAGGCACAGGTGGGCACGCAGGCCCCGGATGGAACGGACGCCACCCACCTCATGCCTTCCGTGGACTGGTGGCGGTGGTTGTGGAACAGCTGCGGCACACCCAGCATGGCCTCGGTCAGCACGGCCAGGAAGCCCAGGGTCTCCACGAACAGGGCCGAGTCGATGGACAGGTAAGTGATGCAGGCGGCCACGCCCGTGAAGGCCAGCACACACTGCAGGTAGGCGGCAAAGCTGCTCCAGTGCCAGAAGTGGCGCGGGTCCAAGTCTGGGGGGAGAGGAGAGTGAGGACCGGCGGGCGGGGTCCAGGGCGGGCCGGACGCCCGTCAGGTCCTCAGAGTGGTCAGCTGGCAGGGGACCAAGGAAAAGCCTCATTAGAGTTTCTGGAAAGGGTGACGCTCTTACCCAACCACCTGCAAAAAATAACTCAAAGGATCAAAGACTGAAACGTCAAAGCACAACTGTGAAGCCCTTAGAAGGTGCCACAACGCTGCGACGGGATGAAGGGCTTCAGGCGCAACTCACAGCACCGGCCCAAGCAGTCAGTCGGCTCCGTCAGCATTCAACTTCCGTTCCGGACTGGTCTTCTGAGGCCGCTGGGACAGGCCCCGGCGGCCCAGAGAGCAGAGCCAACTGTCCTTCCCCGCAGACCTGGGCGCCAGGACCCTCCCCGCCGCCCCGCCTGGCCTGGCCTCGCAGTCCCCCAGCCTCACCCCCACAGACCCCGGTGCAGCACAGAGGGTGCTCCCCTTGCAGTGGTGGGACTCGGGCAGGGTGAGCACAAGACGAGGCTGCTGCCGGGCCAGCACCTGGCCACTGCCGTGGGCTCCGAGGCCCTGACCCTGCAGTGCGGCAAGGACTCAGCTCCAGCTCCCTCAAGGGGCATCTTTGCCTCAGATAAACGCTCAGAACATATTAACAATAATCGTAAGACCATCAAGACCGTTCGGGGCAACGTCACACTAGAAAACACTCGGAGTGAGACAGAGCTGCAAGAAAGGCCCGGAGACGGCGTCACGAGGAGGAACGTGGCGCTGGGACCCCAACACAAGCAGACACTCCTGAACTGGCGCCCTGACCCAGCATGGGAGACACGGATAGGCAAGGGGACAAACTGTTCCAATAAGAGGGAGAGGCCGCAGGAACAATGGGCATCAGGCCGTCGTGGCTGCGCTCGCGGCTGAAGGACGGATGCAGTGCACGCAATGACAACCGTCTGTCTGAAGATGACATGGTGGGCCGGCGGGCCCGGGGGAGCCTGGCGCCGCTGACCACCACGGGGGCTCGCATGCTGGGGGACGGCGGACAGAGCCCCAGTGGACAGGCCGGCCAGCTTCAGGGAACAACTCAAAGTTGTTCTCGGTGGAATTAGGTGACAAACAGGAGGAAGCTGGGGAGTTTACAAATGGCAGGACTTAAAAGCATTCTCCTAAATGACCAAGGGGCCACAGAGGAGTCCCTAAGAAAGAGGAAGTGTTCTGAGTTGGAGGAAACAGGAACACAACACGCCGAGACCGTCAGGACGCAGCGACGCACCCCTGGGATGGGTCACGGCTGCAAACACGTTAGCAGGCAAGGTGCTGCGGCGGAAAGCCATGGGCCGAAGGCGCGACCCCTCCCGGGGACAAAAAAGAAGGAAAAAGCTCAAGTCGGTAACCTAAGCTCCCACTTTAAGAAACGAGAAAAAGCAAACAAACACAAAGTAAGCAGCAGGAAAGAAAGAATAAATTCTGCAGCTGGAACAGATACAGAATGGAAAAAGGAGAAAATCGACAAAACCAGAAGCTGGTTCTTGATAATATTCAATAAAACAGACAAACCTTTCGCTGGAATGAGGAGAAGCAGCGACGGGGAGGGCCAGGGCCAGGAGAGGGGGCATCGAAGGGCCGGACGCGCGGGGAGGGTGCCGCCCGCGCCTCAACCAACGGGGCCAAAACACGGTGCAGGAGGGAAACTGAGGAACCAGCTCGGAAGAGCGATCTGAACAGACATCCAAGAAAGAGACTGACGGTGCTTCAGAACATCGGTGGAGAAGAGCCCGGCCCGCACGGCCCGAGGAGCCCACCCGAAGGACGGGACCCCGAGGGGCAGGCTGCCCCGCCCGGGGAGACCTGGGGGGACGCGGGGCGAGACCGCTCCCGGAGCAGCGTCACACAGCGAGCGCGTGAGCGAGTGCTGACAGCCAGCTGGCACCCGTCCTGCGTAAGCCCTCAAAGACAAGAGGGGAACATGTCCCTCCCCAACTTCGTCTGCAAGAAGTACCACCTGACATGAGACCAAAGTTGTCGCGAGAACAGAACCGAGGCACCTGGTGGAGCAGTGGTGGGTCCATCGCCTCTGAGGGGCGCAGGTCACATGCCCCGGATGAGGGGGCCCCAGTGTGAAGAACTAAATACAAAGAAAGATGCTCCTTCCTGCCTCCTCCCTCCTGCCTGCTCGCCTTCATCCCCACTGCGCCTTTCCTTTAAAGAAGACAGACAGACAGCGTCTCTTACACGCAGACAAAACCCCAGATGACCACAACAGCCGTGGGCAAGTCCCGCTCTCATGCACGACCCGGGGCACCAAGAGCGCAGGCTCCGTAAGCACAGAAATTACCAGGTTAGGGGCAAAGCCCAGCCCTCGGACAAACTGCACGCCCTTCGTGGTGGACTCGGCGGCTCAGGACAGAGGTGCTTTCACCCGAGGGCGCCGGAGGCTCAGGACAGAGGTGCTTTCACCCAAGGGCGCCGGCGGCTCAGCACAGAGGTGCTTTCACCCGAGGGCGCCGGCGGCTCAGCACAGAGGTGCTTTCACCGGAGGGCGCCGGAGGCTCAGGACAGAGGTGCTTTCACCCGAGGGCGCCGGCGGCTCAGCACAGAGGTGCTTTCACCCGAGGGCGCCGGTGGCTCAGGACGGGGCAGCCCTCCCACTTCAGCCGGGCAATCAGAGAACCAGTGGCCGGAAAGGGAGACGCGAGGCCACATCGGAGGTGGTACAGCCTCGCACGCGGCCTGAAACAAATTCAGCAAAACTGCAGGGACAAGATCAGTGGGAGAACAGTCTGCTTCCACAAAGTGGTGGCAGCCAGTCTGCGGGGATGAGCGCTTGCTGGCGCATCGAGTGAAGGAAATGCTTAGAAATACATGTAAGGTAACGGATCCAAACCTGTCCCCTTGAGCATTTCTTTCTTTCCTCCCTGTTCTCTCTGCCCCCGTTCATAAGCGTGTGCACACGCACCTGTGCTCACACACCGCACACCTGTGCACACACCACACCCGTGCACACGCACCTGTGCTCACACTGCACACCTGTGCACACACCACACCCGTGGTCGCACACGTACACTTCACACGTGCGCACGCACACAGGCAGGCTCTGACGGCCTCACGAGGGAAGGAGCAGGCTGTGTGCGTGCTGAGAGAGGCTGGGAGGGAACAGGAGTCCAGGGGAGGCCTCATGCAGGTACGTACCCAGACATGCCCGCCAGGGGGCCACTTTGGTTTCTTCATCCTTGGTCTCTGCAGCTACGTTTTGAGGGCAGAAACAGAAGGGAGGAAAGACAGTGGTTTAACACGGGTGGCCCGCTGCCCCCGGCCTCCTGCATTTCTTCTCTGACAGAGACTCGCTTTGGTTGTGTGCAACCGAAATTCACGCCGCCCCACCTCCCTCCAGACCCGCCCTTGTCCAGTGTCAGAGCCTGGAGATGGCAGAGGAAAACAGGGCCCAAACCACACTCAGCGCCGCTGCCCCAGCGCAGCCCCGGGACTCCCGAGGGCCCAGCCGGACAGCCTGCAGGGCGGGAACAGGCACTTCATCCCTTAACCGACGACGCATAGGCTGAGAAATGGCACCGCCTGGTTCCCACTGTCTGCAGCACCTAAAGCATCGAACGGTGTCTGGACGCCTGCTCCCGGCCACACCAGCATCCTGCTGCACGACCTCGGGTTCCTGCAGCGACCTGGCCCTCACGCCAGGACGGCTGTGCATGCGGGGAGCAGGCGGGGGTCGCTGGGAGTGGGCAGGACGAGTCACTGTGGCTCAGCCAGCGTGAGGTGACCTTTGGGAAATGCTACTGAAAACGCTGTCTCGTCAGGACACGTCCGCCAGTGCAGCCGGGGCCCTCGCAGCGCGCTGACGGTGCTTTTGCACAGAAAGGAGCATCAGCCGCAAAGACCTGGTTCAGAGCTGCCCTCCCAGTTTACGACGAAAATGCCAAGGGTGCGGGCGTCTCAGACTAAAGCGCCATCTGGAATTACATGGGGGCCCAGCTTCAGGGACCGGCGAGCAGCTGCGCCCCTCCCACACCACAAGCCCCAACTGGCACCTGGCGCTGACGGTGAGGACAGGCGCCCAAGCAGGTGTGGGTGCCCTCACCACCGGGCATGGAGGGAGCCCACGGCAGAACCGCGGGGGCGGGGGGGGCAGGACGGGAAAGAGCCTGCAGGAGGGGCGTGGGGGTCAGGCAAATGGCTCTCAGGCTGGTCCTACCACGCTCTGCCCAAAGTGCAGATTTCTGAGCAGAAATATTACCTTTCGACTCTGCGGGTTTGCTGAGCAGGCAGAGACGGGCAGAGTGGCAGGGGCAGCATGGCCGCAGCGCACGCCATACCGCGCTGTGGCACGTGGGAAAGGTCTGTGTCCACCCTTGGGATGGCTGCGACACTGGCCGCCCAGCTTCTCTGGCCTGACTGCAATGATGACACAGAACGGACACCCAGCACCCACGGGGTCGGCGTTCTCAGAGCAGCACCCTGAACCTCAGCCGACATGGGTGCTGGCACCCGGAAAACGCACCCCATCAGGGGCAGAGGGCTCACCCACAGCGGCACCTCAGACACGTTTCTTGCTGGAATAAGACAGAACAGAGGCCGCCTTGCACAGGTCAGTGGCCTGCAGTGCAGCTGCCCACTGAGTGCAACATGGGAGTCCGGCGGCCTGACAGCGCCCGCAGGCTGGCCCTCAGACCCAGGAGTTGAGCAGCCGCCGCGAGGCTGCTCGAGACGCCCTAGAGGCAACGTGCAGTGACACACGTGTCCCCGGGTCCTTTGTGGGCAGGTGGCGGGCGCTCAGCCGGTGGGGCCCCCATGCCTGGGAGGAGCAAGTTGGCCCCAGAAGCTACCGGCCTGTCCACAGGCAAAACCCCAACCGGCCCAGCTACAGACCGCAGCCCCCGCTTGCCGCACCGGGAGACCACACCCTGTCGAGAAACCGGGTCCAGGTCGGGGCAGCATCTCATCCCCGATGGTCCGAGACCGTGTGCCCAGAGCTTGGTGCCCGGAGGGGTGCCACTGGGCTTCAATGCGACAAGGATGGGCCCTGAGACACTGGTGGCTCCGAACAATGCAGACAAATGAGGTGACCCTGCAAGGACCTAAGGGAGGGCAGTGGCCTGGTCCTCTGCCAGGTCCACTGGTGCGTCCATGTCCACGCAGCTCACAGAGTGGCGGGTCCACACCCCGTGGCCCAGGGACCACGGAGGGCATCGCACCGGCATGCAAACCCCTGCAGGTGCCACCGTGCTCCCGGGGCAGGGACACCAGGCAGACGATGGACCGCAGGCACCCCATTGGGGCCCGGAGCCCCCAGCTGACGTCCTCAGAGCAGCATGGAGAGGAAGCTGGGTGAAAACTCAACAGACAAATCCACATGAAGAACAAGCGTGGCGTGCAAGCTGCGCCTGGTCCCAGGACAGCTCGGGAGCTGGGACGCGCCCTGCTTTGTGGGCGTAATGCTTGTGGGCTTTTATGAGACCTGACTGTGCAGTGATACCCTCCCCGCCGCAAAGGTGGACAGATGCCCAGATTTGCATCAGGGCTGCAGGCCAGGCAGGGGTCTGGGACCTGGAGGAGAGCGCCTGGCCCCGACTGGCCACACGCCAGAACTGTCCACAATGGAAGTGAGGGAGCAGCACGCACGGGGCAGGGTCGAGGCCCTGACGTCCATGCCAGTGCAGCCTCCCCCACGCGCCGTGTGGAGACACCTGCTGCATGAGACTCCGGCGGTTCCCCGGGAACAGGCTTGGACCAGAGAAACCATCTGAGGGCAGAAACGTGCTGTGACGTCACCCTCCTGAGACCCTCAGCTCAGACAGTCCCGGATCTGACCAGTGGGCCTCAGAGCCCACAGTGTCCACTCTCCACGCACCAGGAAAGTTGGTCTTCTCTCCGGAAATCTCATGTCTACTTGTTTGACAAGCCCCGGAGAAACTTCAGAGGGGTGGGACGTCCACAGCCTGCACAGGACGGACCCCAAACACGCTCCGCTTCCCACACGGCGGGCGCGCCCCCTCCTGTGGCCGGTTCCTCCCGGGACACGCAGCCTCGGGACACGCTGGGGCCCGGCCTGCTGCGGGGCCTGGGAAGGGCTCTCAGTGGATGGAGAAGTTCTTAACAGTTGACCCTAACATGGAAAGTGCTCCCTGCTTTGTGAAAGATGACCGCACGGGCTGACCGGACAGGAGTGTGTCCCGGATGTCCTGCTCTCACACCTCGTCTGTCTCCCTAACAGGGTGCCGGCCTCGTCTCCCGGAGCTGCCGACCCCCGGCGCCGGCGACCCGCTCTCCCGCGACAGCACGTCTGCCCTCCGACCATTTTCTACCGACAGGCGCGGCAGGAGGGGCGGCAGGAGGAAGGAGCACTTGTTTTTCCTCTGTCGTCCAGGTGCTCGGGGTCCTCGGGAAGCGTGGCCCGCGCCCACGCTTCCCCGGGATGTGCCACACTTTTCATCCTTAGCTGCAAGTTGAACTGCTGACCTCTGACATAAAACCCTATAAAAGTGACGGCCAACTATGAGCGTTTCCAAGGCGGTCTGACCTCCCAGCCGAACATCTCGGCCTCTGCTTTATGTCAGCTGCGTGCTGCTTCAGGAGCCGAGTGTCCCCGGCGGTGCCTCGAGCTGACATGAGACGCGCAGCCCGGCCAGCAGCCTACAAAGTCCCAGGCCTTCCCGGCCTGACTTGTGTCTCCCCTGCGGCAGCTGCAGGGTCGCCGTCCCCGTGAGGCGCCTCATCCCGTGTTCAGTGTTGCCACGAGCGCCAGCTTCAAGACGCAGTGTCCGTGTGTGGAGCGGGGGTGGACGCCCTGCCGGGCACGAGGGTCCGAGGGGCGCGGGGTCGTGGGCCCTCCTCTGTCCTCTGCCCTCTGCCCTCCGCCAGAGCGACTGCTCACCCAACGCCGGGCAGCCCGCACCATGAGCTGGACTCCACCCAAGGTCACTGCCAGCAGACGCTAGGCTAGTGTCTCGAGACGCTCCGCCCGTCGTGAAAGGGTGCTGGCTCCGCACAGCTGCCCTGACTTGGGGTCTCAAATCCAGAGACCCTGATGTGGGTCTCAGGGCTGCAAGTGGCAGCTGCCCATGGAGGGTCCAGGCTGCACCGGCCTGCCCTCCGGCCAGCAGACATGGCCCCGGGGCATGACGTGAGGGCCATCCCTCTAGCCACGAAGTCGGCATGGCGGCCTCTGGTGGGGTTGAACCTGCCAGCCCCCCCAGGACCCCAGGCCCTCAATGCTGCCCCTCGGCAGGAATGGAGAGGCCGTGGCTCCCGGACGTGGACATGTGGGACCGTTAGTCTACCCCACAAAAAGGGTCACAGGTTAAAGTTCAGACCCAGCCATCCCTAGAAATCGGGATGCGCTACTTCACTCGATCCTTGTTATCAGAGGAGAAATCTGCCACCTGGAGAAATTCCAGGAACGTGACACGGAGACAGCAGGCTCCACGACGGCTCCCCTGCTCCTGAGCCCGCGGCCTCCCAGCCCCCAGGTCCTGTCCCAACGAAAGTGAGGTTCAAGGCCAGAGGTCAGAGGGGAGGCGGCGGGCCGGGGGCAGTGGGCCCCGCCCTCACATGTCCGGAAAGCAGCTCATGGCACCAGAGCACGAGCAGCCTTCGGGCCACGTGGGCAGGTCACAGGGAGCAGCAGACGTGGCCACATGGCTCCCGGCAGACAGATGGAAGCTCTGCCAGGGAGTAGGACAGGGAGACAGGTCCTCGCTAGGCCACCAGGTCCCCTCGAGGGGACAGCGCCTCACACGACCAGCAGGAGCGACGTGGGGAAAGGAAGCTGGGCGCACTGTTTTCTGAGCACCAGGAAGACGAGACGTGTCCCCCACGGCCACTGAGACCGATGGCGGCAGCGTCATGGTCAGCATGAACCGAGGGTCAGTGTGGGTTGAGGGCAGGGCCGCCCACTGAGCGTGGTCCCCGCTGTCTGCCTGCGGGGACAGTCCAGGAGGGGGACATGGGCCCTGACACTGCCTGGCTGCCCGCCCCGAGGCCGACCCACCTGTGAAGCCGCGGCGCCGCGGCCCCAGCTCCTGCGCCCGGCGCACCTCGGTGCAGCGCTGCAGCATGAGGAGCATGGCCGCGATCATCACCACGCTCTGCCACAGCAGCGGCGGCTCGAATCGCCTCCCGAACCTGTGGGAGAGACAGCGTCAGCGCCGCTTCGTGCCAGGGCCTCTGCCAGGCACAGCGCTGCTCTTGGGGATGGCCCCTTGCGGCACCTCCTGAGGGGACACAGCTGAGGTGCGGAGCGGGGGCAGAGGACGGCCCGCCGACGCCCACATCCCAGTCAAGTCGGTGACCCCAGAGCCCCGTCCCTGTCCAGCAGCGGCTGCAGTGGCGGCAGAATGCGAGCATCCAGGCTGGGGTCCCCTGACACCCCACCAGAACTCAACCCAGCACACTCAGCCCGGAGAAGAGGAGACGTTTGGAGACATGTGAGGAGCAGAGTGGTGACAGGCTCGGAGAAGCACACAAGGACAAGTAAACACGGCATGGACGCCAGCATCGCTAGTGCTTTTCCAGAGCTTATCAGAGGCCGTGCCTTCCAGTGGGTCCGCCTTTCCTTCCTTCGGGACTAACAGTCGAGGCTGAGAGGCGTCCAGAGCGTTCCCTTCCCCCCAGGGCAGTTGACCAGACCAAAGGCCACACCAGGCACCCAGAGGTGGGGGTGACACGAGGGTCTGGGCAGGACCAGCACAGAGACAGCACTATCTGTGGGAGCTGCTTCTTGGGCCTCGCGTCTGAGAAGCTCAAGTGGGAGAGAGATTTCACAGCCCCTCCTGTGCTTGACACCCCCAAGGCGTCCCCGCTCCCCACAGCCACGGCGCCTGTGACAGCGCTGCCCTACGCGTGCAGGTTCTGGGGACGCCCTTCCTCTCTTGTCCACAGAACCACAGCCCGGTCACATGAGCCAGGAAGCCTCCACCCTTCTGCTGACTCCGCCACCATCTCAGGCGCCAGCACCCTTGCAGGACATGATCTGAGAAAGCAGACTTAGAAGAGGATTCGAAAGTGCTGTGAGCAGGCCGTGTCTAAACCCGTCTCCACAGCTGGTGCCCCCAGAGCAGTGTCCACACCCTGACCCCGACTCCGAGGGGCTCCCGACTCCAAGGGGCTCCCGACTGGGGTGAGCCCGACAGGCTCAGTTCTGGGGACCCGCTCCTGCAGCCCCTGTGCGCAGACCCCGCTCCCCCGCCCAGAGCTGCCGTGGGACACGGCTCGTGCCTTCTGCTAAGGCGGCCTCTCTAGTGCGGGGCTGCAGGAGCCTCCGAAACCTACAAACCAGGCAGGCCGCTGCCCACGAAGCCTGGAGGGGCCAGAGAGGGGCTGCCCCGGAGAGCAGTCACCAACGGGGCAGAGGTGCCCTCCTCCTGCCATGGGCAGCCCGTGTGTCCACGTGGCAGCCGGCGGACGGAGATCCCAGGGAGCTGATGGGCAGGAGGCCAGCGCAGCCCTCGGCTGCACCAGGACCACAGGGCAGCCCAGGCTGGGCCAAGGCGAAGGAGTCCCGGAGCAAAACCGGAGCCCAAAGCCGGAGGCACAGTCAAGGAAATGTGGTTTCTGACCTCCTGACCTCCTGGCGCCCGGGTGGCCCGGAGGGTGAAGCGCCAGGGGCAGTCCACATCCATCTGGGGACCCAGGATGGCCGTGCACCTGCACGGGACCCACACCGGGAACAGCCAAGATGACAACAAAATAAACGTTCCTCCCTCCCTTCCTTTCCTGCCTGCTGCTCTGCTCACCTTCATTTCTGCTGCTCCTTTCCTTAAAAATGATGACATTGTCTGACGTCTCCCAAGCAGGTACTTAGATGCATATTTGATTTTTTTTTTTTTTTTTTTTTTGCTGTTCTTGCACTTTTGAACAGTCAGCACGTGCTGAAAACGCCTCTAAGTGGAACTGTTTTCCCAGATGGTGATCCAATCCCAGGCTGCTCTCGGTCACCCACCCCAGGTTGATGTCACCTCCCAACTCAGCCCGTGAGTCTCAGCTGCCCCCAGAGCTCAGGTCGACAGCATGTCAGACAGCTCTGTGTGGGGACATGCTTCTGTTCACCTCAGACCCAGTGAGGCCAGTTCGGAAGAAGGAGGTCATCTCTGTCCTCAGCCAAGGAGAAAGGAGGATTGTTGAAATGCACTTTCCAACCTGTGCCAAACAGGAAACGTCCCACGGGCCCTCAGAGGGCCTGGCCCAGAAGTGACCGATTCCGTGGAAGGAGCTGGCCACTCACCAGCTCATCTGTGAAAAACCCCAGATGGGGAGGGGGTGGCTATGCCCCCCGAGGGGCTCCAGGAGAGCTTCTGGGCTCATCTTGACTGAGTGATCAGAGGGGCGGGCATCTGTCAAAACTCACACGCAGCACTTGATGTCTGCACATCGCTTCAAGCTAGCCTTCCTTCAATACCGGGCGAATGCCCAACCAGCAAGGAGGCCGGTGACCCAAACGGTAACCAACCAGCTGAGCTGTCTCCCTTTCTGCTGACAGGGCCTGGGACAGCTCCCAGGAGAAGGAAACGTTCCGAAGTTTTTTGCCCTTGGAGTGAGGCTCAAATTCCTCGAAATTCGCCCTCCCAGTTATATCTGGCTTGACCAGCTGTTGAAATGGCAGTTTCCTTAGCAGAATGAAAATGATAAGAGGAGGAAGTTGGGTTGGGTGGAGCAAGAAAAACAGCCTCTTAACTTATTATTCATAAAGCTGATTTCCTTTCAAAACAAACAACAAAACCCACCTGGCACCAGAGGCTGGCAACAGTCAGCCGCTCCCAGGCTCCCCAGGCCCTGCGTGGGGGTCAGCAGTCCCTGCTCAGGGAGCACCCGCTGGTCAGCCCTTCCTCTCACCCCCCACTCCCCCAACTTGCTACCGTCGCCAGCAACGCTTCCAACCTCCAGGTTCTCTCTCCACACACACAGTGCGGACCCGAGAAGCCCACAGCCCTGCATTACTTCAGGACCCTCCACTCCACATTCTCCGGGAGCCAGCTCCGCTTTGCCAGCTCCTGAGCGAGCACAGACACGTCTACCCACTGGTGTCAAGCAGAACCCCAAGGAGGAGGAAGTCACCTCTGGCAGCGCCCACTGCAGGGGATCCCCAACTTACCAGAAGAGTATCCGCAAAATATTGGCCACCAGGAGCACCAGGCACACGTAGGTGGAGAAGCCCTCTGCGTTCTGAGTCCTGCGGATGTCCCTGTACTGCGGGACGTATGGCACCACCCCTCCGAAGACCATGGCCCCAGCTGCGCCCCAGGACACCAGCTGGTGCAGCGGGACCCAAAGCCACTCCAAGCCTTGCGCCTCCATCCCGGCGCCGGCGCCACCGCGGCCGCTCCGCGCGGGGGCTCCTGGACGCGGCCGCCTGTCAGCCCCACATGGCGCCGCCGCCCCGTGCTGTCCGTCTCCACCAGGGCCTGCAAGGGAATGAAACCGGTAAGAGCTGGCGCCGGGCGGGACCGGGCGGGACCGGGCGGGACCGGGCGGGGGAGGCGCTGCGCCCCGACAGGAGGCCGAGGCCGCGGCGTCTGCGGGGAGCCTGCTTCTGTGGGGCACGGCCCGGAGCTGGGGGCACGGCCTGGGGTGGGGGCCGGGGCGAGGCGCACGGCCTGGAGGTTTGGGGGGCGCACGGCCCGGGAGGGGGCGCAGGAGCGGGGACCCACCCAGCGGCGCGGACCGGGACACCCGCCCTTACGGCAGCGCGTGCCGCAGGGTCCCGCGGTCCGTCCGGCCTGGCGGGCGCAGAGTCCCGCCCCGGCGTGAGGTCACAAGGCCCGGGCCCCGCCCACGGCGGGCGGTGGCGGCGGCGGGCGGCGGGCGGCCCTGCGCTACCGGGTCCTAGCGCCGCGGCGGGATGGCCGGGCCGGAGGGACCAGAGGGCTGAGCGAGCGCGCGGGCGCCTTCGGGAAATACCTGTCAGACAGGTGCCCTCGTGGACCCGCCCCCAAGTGTGGCCGGACGAGGGGCTGTCGGACGCGGCGGAGGGACGCTGCCTTCCGCCCCGCGGGGAGGCGGCCGGGGCGGGGCTGGGAGTAAGCGCCGCCTCTGCCCTCCGCTGCCGGCGAGCCGGCCCGGTGGTGGGGGGTCCCGTGATGGGTCGCGAGCCCCGCCACCTCGCCTCAGGAAACCCGTGGGCTGGGCTCCCAAACTCATGGTGGGTAAGGGGGTCCCCCACCCGCTGTACCCCAGCAGACCAGCCAACCCGAAGCCTGAGGCATTTGGAGACCTCAGGGACCCCAGACCCAGAGCAGCAGCCCTGAGATGCCTGCTGGTGGTCTGGAGTGGTGACAGGGCTCGGTGGGGAGGTGGGCGGAGGAGGCCGACCGCCGGCAGGCCCCGCCTGCAGGTGAGCAGAAGGGCAGCGCCTGCTTCTGCCTGCAGAGGAACCGCAGGGCCCCACCCCAGGGCACACGCCTGCCTCCACACCAAGAGGCACCTTCCTGTCCCAGCATTTCTCTGGCTCTGGTTTTGTGCGGAAGAACAGTAACAGACTCTTTAAGAGCAGTTCCCAAGCCAGCCTGGGACAGGAGCTCCTCTGCTCCAACCCAGGACGCACAGGGAAAGACGGCCTTTGGGGAGAGAACAGGGTGGTCTGCTCAGCCACGTGCCGTCAGCTCTGAAATCTAGACGGCTCTGTGCCGCCGGTCCTGGAGCTGGAGAAAGCTGGAGGCTTCCCTGCTGACTGCCAACCCCACTGGAGGAAGCGGGCAGCTGCTGGCCCCATGTCCAGTGTAGGTGGGCGTCCAGTGGGCAGCTGCCTACTCTGGAGTCTCAAGATGCGCAAGTGCCCGTGTAACCTGTGTCCCCGAGCACCCCGCGTGGAGACCGCCTTGCATTCTTCACGCAGATGGCCCACAGCCCGCGGAGGCCTCCAGGTCCGAGCCGACGACGCCAAGGTGGACCCGACCCTCTAGAATCCCGCTGTCCGGAGGCCCAGGAGATTGCACCCCTTCAACCACGGGGCCTCGGGTCTGTCACGAGTCAGGGGCCTTGCCTTGGCAAGCTTTTCAAGGAGCTACTTTATGAAACACCCAAGAGAAGACCGGGTTTGAACGTCGTCAGTCTGGAAGAAAATGCCAGAAGCACCGGGACTGGAGGAAGCAGAGAGCCGCCTCAAGTTGCACCCAGGATGACCTAGAACAGTCTGCTCGTAAACACCGGAGGAAGCTCCCTGTGTCCCTGATTTGTCCAGCTGGGTGGTGGGGCCCGGAGGTGAGGCAGGAGGTGCAGAGCACGTGGCTTTGTTAATAATTGCAACAGAGGTGTTTCAAATCCAGTGCGGGGAGCCGAGGTCAGCCAGTGTGAGAGGAAGCTGGAGCTCCACTCCCATCCACTGCCTTTAGCTAAAAGTCTCCTGGAAAATGAATGCAAGATCTTATATCAAAAAGCAAGGAGAGATTTGTTTAGACATTTATTCGCAGACACGACGAGGGAAATGCTCCTGGAAGATTAAGAATGCCAGTGGTGAGCTGAAGGGACACCACGAGGGGGTAGCTGCGGGCTCTGCACGGCTCCTGACCCCACTCTAGGCTGTGGTTCAGGGTTGGAGGGCAGGTCAGAGGCCAGAGCTCCCCTGGTGCTCAGGTCACAAGGCTTACACACGTGCCCACACACTCACAGGTGCACACAGGTGCACTGTGGATCCTGCACACTCGCACCTGCATGACTCATGCACACACAAGCGCGCGCACACTCGTACGTGTGCTGCACACCTGTGCGTAGTCACAAATGCTCAGTATACACATGCCCAGGCGCACACGTGCACACACAGCACCTGTACCCACTCAGGTGTGCACACACACACATGCACGCACATTGCGGGGTTCTTATATCCAGAAATGCACACTTTGGCCCATTATCTTGTGATGTGAAACTGCACACAAAATGAACCGTGTGGGCGCGCTCTGCTGGAGCAGCAGTCAGCCAGTCGCCTCCGAGGAGCCATGCCCCTGGGTTTGAGGCCCAGGCCAGAGGAGCGGCCAGTGAGAACCACCAAGTGAAAATACAATAAAGATGCTTCCTCCTCTTCCCCCGCTGCCTGCCTGCTCTCCTTCCCACCTGCACCTCTCCTTTGAAAAAGAAAGAAGAGCTCAGGGAAGCCTACAGGGAGGGTGGGAGGACAGTCAGCAGACCGTCCCCCAGGGCCACGTGGAGGACAAGAGTCCCTGTAAAGGCTCGTCAGGAAGCGTGCTGGTGTGGAGTTTCTGTACCCTCAGAGACTCTTGTCCCTCTCTTCCGCATGGCTCTATGTTCAGTCAGCTTTTCATAGTGAGATGTTTTTAGCTCCTTTCTCACTGACTCTGCTTATAGAAAATGACCGGCAGCGCCTCCTCTGTCCATTAATAAGGGAGGCATCTGAGACACGTGCAGCCTGGTGAATCGGCCGGCACGCGGAGGCAGGGGCTGTGTGACTGGCCGAGCCCCCGGCCGCAAAAGTCCCGCCTCTCTCAGCCCTCCACACAGACAGGACTGGACTGGTCACACGCTGTGACTGTGCAGCCCCCGAGGCCAGGTGGCGGCCACTGCCTTGTGATGACAGCCTGGGGAGACGTGGCTCCAGGGAGACTAGAAGCCCAAGCTGTCCTCTCAGCCACTCCCAAATGCCAGCCTCAGAAGTGAGGGATGATGAATGACAGCTTCTGGCCACGAGGCTCAAGGGTAGTCTGTCCCGGAGCAGTGGTGACAGATGAGAGGGACGGCCGCCCACGCCGGGATGAGCACTGCCCCCACCCCAATCAGAGAGCAGCAGTCTCGTTGGGCTCATCAAGAAGTTGGGGCACCTGCCGGACCGACCTGAGTCCAGCGTCTGCATCCCGAAGATGTGGGGCAGCTGGTAGCTGCTCACTCTCAGCTGAACCCAGACGCGGCCTGGCCCAAGCCCGTGGGCCCTCAGTTGACCTCGGCTCGAAATAATCGACATGCTGAGTGGCCGGTCCTGGGGCCTGGCCTTCATGGCTCTGCTCCTTCTCCACTGTGCTGGCCCAGCGCCGCTCCATCTACCCCACCGACCATCCATCAGTCCATCCGTCCTCTGTGCTCTCCTCCAGGACGGGGGCAGGGACAGGTGCAGGGTGCGCCCTGCACCTTGTCCCTAACACGCAGTGTTTGCAGTGATTTGGGCCATGCGGTCACTTGTGTCACACTGCCACCATCTCCTCCGGGCGCAGCACTGGACATGGGGCTAGTGGGGGGCAGCGGGAGCCATAGCCGTGTCCCCTTTGGAGGTTGGGTTCCCGTCAGCAGTTTCTGAGAGGTCCCTGGTGTCATATAGTACAAGTGGGAAAATGAAACAAAGAAAACGGGGACAGAGGCGGCCGGTGGGCTGGCCCGTCCTGCAGTTCTTGGCCAGGGTCAGAGCGGGAAGGTGAACTCGAGAGGTCTGCGGCATTCATCACCACCTTCCATTCGCACACAGAGAGGCCTCCTTTTCCTGAACGGACACTCCACCCCAGCAAACACGGGCCCCTGCGTGTCCGTCTGACTCAGCTCAGGCCTCCGAGCCCACACTGTCCTGCTGGGGCGGCTTCCACCTTTGAAATCACAATGATGAGGGCAGTGCATGTGCACAGCAGGGTGGGGGGGGGCGTCTATCAGAGCGCTACATTGTAACTCGATGCGGACCGTTGCAGCACCTCCGGGCAGCCTTCTGAGGCCCTGCCTTCTCCTCTCCAGAGTGGCCACTCACATTCATCCCATTGCTGGGGCGCTGCTGACCCAGGCAAACCCAGCCCCGCCTGGGAGCCGTCTGGGCAGGTGTGACAGGAGGGCAGGGCCTGACCTCCATCCAGGCCACAACCAACGCTGAGATGTGTGCTGCCACGCGGACTGGTCTCGACACGGCCGACTCAGAAATGGCAGGGAGGGTGGGGCCCGGCCGGGGCTGTGTGGGCGGCAGCCGGGTCCCCGCCCTCCTGGAGCGGTGGCCACCCTGGGACGCCCAGGCACAGAAAGCAGCAGGTGGGCAGGGTTTGGGTGGACAAGGCGCTCTGGGCAACTAGTCACCTCAGGTCTCAGGTTACAAGGCACATCCTGTGTGGACACCTATAACCAATACTGATGATGAAAAGATGGAGCTTCCTCTTTCATCTCTGAGCAATGAGAAACCGGTGAAACCAGCCGGCTGCCTTGCTCCGCCCAGGGCCCCGCGATGGGACGCTGCCTAGGAGTGGCACCGTCAGCTGCTCTTGCCTGCTTGCCCCCGGGACCCGCCAGTGGCCGCGCACCCAGGTCCTGCAGCCCGGCCTGCCTGCTGTGAGCCCACCGGCAGCCCCCCGCCCTGGCCTGGGACCCGCATGGACTCGGGCAAACCGGAAGTCCCCCGTGGGGGCGCACTCAGGGCCACAGTAAGTACGGACCCCTCTTCTGCCCTCTTGGTCCTCAGGGGTCCCAACCCTCCTGGACTGGACTCTACCAGGGTCAGAGGGTGAGGGAGGGATGGGGGGACCAGACTGGGGGGAAGGTGGGGGTGGGGAGGAGGGCAGGAGGAGAGAGCAGCGGATGAGGCCTGGCCTGGGATCCCTTGGTAGCAGCCAGTCTCCTGCCAGCTGTCCGCAGCCCCTCTGCCAGCGAGTCCACCCCTGGAAACAAGACAGCCGGTTGCCCAGAAGCAATGTGGAATTGAAGCCCTGCTTGTGTTGGCAGGTCAGGTGACGTGCACGCACTGCGACTCTTAGTGAGGAAAGTGCAGGCAGGAGGCACGTTTGTATGTGACTTAGTTGCTCATCTTGGCTGCTCCCCACCTCCCATCTCACCTGGTCCCTGGGACCTGTGGGCTGTGTCCTGAGGCCCATCCCTGGGCCGCCAGGTGTGCCTGAGCCTGTTTTCTGACAGGGGAACTCTCCTCGGGGGCTGGAGAGGCGCAGGAGTCTGGAGCCGGGACTCGCCCATCTGCACGGAGGGCGCGGGGCTGTGCTGGCGATGGGCCCGGTCACGCAGCCCAAGGTCTGGGCCAGTTGGCGACGCAGTCTTGGGGCTTTGTCTTCCAGGCGGAAAGTCTCCTCCGGGAAGTTCAGGAGCAGTTTCAAGCGCTGACGGCAGCCGTAACGCTGAGCAATATCCTTTTCTGTGTAGCAAGTCCCAGACGGGCTGGGTTAAGGGTCACGGACCCTCTTTCCCTGTCCCTGTGCCTCCTGCTGCAGGGCCCCTAGGTACCCATCACTGCTGTGGCCCGCACAGCCAGGCTGGATGGAGGCACTGCACATGTGGACCCAGACAATCACACACACAGACTCGCACCACAGACAGGTGGCTTTTCCATTAGGCCCAGATGCAGCAGAGTTGCTGGGGCCTCATGCCCCAGCACCACAGCCCTGCGACACGGGGGCCTCCTCCGCAGGTGCCATGCAGCTTCCCCCTTTGTTTCAGCTTCACGGCCCTTAATTAAGACAATTAGAGGACTGTTCCACTCTGAGCACAGCCAGCTGCGAAGGCCCTCAGCCCCGACACTGGCCGGCACTCCTGCCACCATCAACATGTGGGCAGTGCCCTGCCTGCACATGGAACTCTAACTCCCGCAGCTTGACTCCCTGCAGGGACATGGGACTCTTAAACAGCATAAAACTAAATCATAAACTTGGCTTTTAAAAAAGCTATTTACCCACTCACTAGTTTGGTGAAGCAAGTTAAACATGCCAGTAACCACCCATCTCTGAAGCCAGGCCACGCCAGGTGCCAGTGTGTGAACGAGCTCACACGGAGGGGTGGGCTGCACTGTGGGAGCCGGGCCCTGTGCCCGCGCCAGGCCAGCTGGCACCTCCCAGCACCCCATTCAGAAGGGGCAGCACAGGGTCTCGGGGCTCCCGGCCTGCGCGTCTGGGCTCTGGTGCGACCGTCCTTAGCAGAGCACTGGAGGAGATGGGGCAGCGCATCGCAGGCTTGCAGAGGAGCGTGGACGGCCTGATGGTGCAAGCTGGGATAGAAGACTCGCCGAGGACAGAGGCTAAGGCCAGTTCGGGAAACTGATCGCTTTCACCCCAAATACAACCCCATCTGCTCACGTTGGGAACTGCCTCACACTGCGTGAAAAATCATCACGAACAGTCGCGGACATCCACAGATGCTCCTCTGATTAGGCTGCCGACATCATGATTCCTCTAAAGTACACATTTTATGTGAAAATCAGTTCAGAAATTACATTTATTAAAATTCCTTTCACACACTCCCGCCCCAAACTCACAGCACAATGGAGTAGAGGCTGGGGGGAAAGCCAGCAGTTTCTGCTTGAGACTGTCTCCATGAGACAGGTGAAAGACGTGTTAAGCCCACATCTTGTGGGTGGGTCCAAGGACCCCACTCTGCCCTGCTGAGTGAAGATCCTTTTCCTGTGGAATTCCACACTTAGTCTTGAAACTGCCCATCAATCTTGGCATCTGATCTCAGACTGAGTTTGGGTCCATGTGAGGTGTCTGCAGATCACAGCTTTATTTTTTAATGTTTGTGCAGTTTACTGACAACATTCTGAATACAGGAGTACCTTTTCAGTGGTTTAGATGCCTCTGCCATCCTTGTTTCCCCACGGCTGACGATCGCTGGCACTGTCCACGCCTCCTGGCCCCATCAGGGCCAGCTCCGAGTGGGCAGTATGCGTCTGGTGCACCACCGCCCTGTCCCGCACAAGGGCCTTGAGCGGCAGGGTGGCTGCCACTGTGACCTTCCTGCGGTCGTGTGGAACTATGCACTCCCTGCTGCGTGCCCACCCGGAACCCTGGTCCCCTCTGAGCACTGACTTGGGGGCAAGCCCAGGGCCTGTGGGCAGGATTCCTGGCCAGATCCTGCCCATCCTGAGTTCGGCCCCTGCCAGGCATGGGGTGGTGGCCCATCTCCAGCCAGCTCCAGCTGGCTGCTGCAAATTTGGTCAAAAAACATTCCATATTAGGCATCAAATTAAATGGTTAAGCAGGTGACAAAGTTCCCTTTTCTGATGCACACACAGGCTTTTCTTTTAAAGGGCAGGTGCAGGCAAGGAGAGGGGGTAGTATTTTTGATCTGTTTATCTTGGCTGCTCTGGCTGGCCTGGGATGCACACCGACTGTGCTGGCTGAAGGCCGCTGACCAAGGCAAGGGCCAGGGAGCAGGCCCCCAGTCACGGCCCTGCCACAGCAGACCTCGGATCCACCCTTGAGAAGTGTTCCGTCAGGTCCACCGGGTGGTGGCCGGTGACAGTGGTCCCCACTCACCTGGCTGTGACACCAGCGCAGCAGAACACACATTGTCCGTCTTCTGTGCCCACAGCCGCTGGAGCCCCTGAGGTGTCTCTTGCTGTGGACTGAGGTGACTGGAGACACCTAAGGGCTGGTGTGGGGGACGCCCTGAGACTGGAGGCAACCCAGGCCCTCCCCAGACTTGGGAAGCAGGCGAGGCTGGAGGGGGAACCTGTCGCTGACGGTCAGTGAGCTGGTGGGTCACACCTATGCCATGAGGCCTCAATAAGACCGAGGGGCTTCCTGGGTGGTGAGCAAGAAGACTTGGGGACAGCAGCACCCAGAGGGGACATGGCAGCTCCCTATGTCCCCAGACTTTGCCCGATCCATCTCATCCACCTGGCTGCCCTGATGCACCTTTGTAAAACGGGCGAAGTGGTGTGGAGCTGGTCCTGGTCCTGGAACTGGTGGCCCCTCCAGCAACCAATCAGCCCAGGGAGGGTGTTGGGGGAACTGGGCTTGGGGCCTGTCCATCTGTCTGTCCGTGCAGCTCAGGCCTGCACTTGGGACTGGCACGGCGTGGGGACGTGCTGGGACTCGAGCCTGTTCCACTCCCCCAGGTGTCTAAGTGTTTGTGGGTGCGGGGAGCCTCTGGGGAGCCAGCGTCAGACACACAGCAGAGGTAAAGAGGGTCTGTCAGAATCTGCTGTAGCCATTGGGTCTAAGGCGGCCAGGACGATTCCCACCATGTATTTATTATAATCAGCTGGATATTTACAGACAGCTGCCAACACAGATACAACAGCAGCGGGCGAAGGGACACCACACTGTCTCCGGCAGAGCCCGCCCCAGGCGTCCTCCAGAAGCTTCCTCAAAGGCTCGGGCGCTCCAGGGGCCGGGAGCGTGCACTCAGTAGCGGTACTTGGTGGAGTAGTCCTTGGGCGAGACCACCAGGCCGCGCCCCTTGCGGGCGCCGCGATACACCGTCTCGATGATGTCGATCATCTCCTGCTTGTCCTCCATGGCCCAGTTGATCTTGTTGTTGTTGCCGGTGCCCAAGTCGATCATGATGTGCTTGTTCCTGCGGGGAGGGAGGCGTGACGCTCCGCAGGACGGGCTGTGGGCACTGGGCGCGGAGGGTGCCCCGCCGCAGCCGCAGGTGCTGCGTGGGGGCAAGCGGCACGGGCGAGGCTCTACCCCCTGCAGCCAGCGGTCCCAAGGCTTCTACACATTTACTGGAAGTGCTCCTGTGAGCACCTGAGCAATGTCAGCGGAAGCCCTAACCTGAGATACTCTGGTTCCAGGACTGGGGACAGATGGCGCCTCACAAATTCACTTCTCCAGAAGCTACTTTCTAAGTGAATTTAAATGTGCATGTTGTAAAGACGGTACACGCTGCACTGGTTTCCTGCTGTGTTGAGGATTTTACTCATCACTTCCCAATCTACGGGACCCACGAGCCGATGGCCCTCGGGCCTCCAGGCAGGCCTCCTTCCGGGGCGACGGGGCGCTGGCGTCTCTGCCACAGACAGCTGCTTCCGGGGAAGGTCGGGGCTCGCTCCACCTGCGCTCGCCCAGCCACCCGACCCACTCCCCGCTCTACCTGCGTCTCCAGTCTCCCAGCTGCTAATGTGCGGTGAGGACAGGACCTGAGTGGGGGCCCCTTTCTAAGCGGGGCCACACTTGGTGGGATGCAGGGTCCCACAGCCTCACGAGCCCATGAAGAATTTTGGAAGCGCTTTGGGGACATGACAGAAATGGCCTAGATGTCCTCGAACAGCCTGCTGGTGGCATGCCCGGGCCAAAGCTGCACTTGGTTTGCTGCGAAGTGTCCAGGCACTCGCTGCTGCCTGGTCCTTCCTCTGCTGAGTGAGCTGAGAGGAAGGACCCACTGGGCTAAGAAACGCTAAGAAGGGAGTGAAGTTTCAGCCTCTCCAGAAAGCAAACGATGCCAAACCCAGAAGTGGCTGAACTGAGACAGAACAGGGGGCTCTGCCCGCCTGAGATGCCCGGAAGAGGCCGCCAGGGGAGGGAGGGCTGCGTGGGGTCCCCCTCCAGGAAACTGACAGAGCGCTGCTTACAGCTCAGTGCAAGGAGCCCACGACCCCCAGCGCGGTGGAAACTGACTGGACAGCCACACGGTGCCAAAGTCGCTGGCGCCAGAGGAGGGAACTCAGCAGAGCCTGCAGGGGTGAATGAGCAGCAGGCCCCTCCTCCTCATGCCCCCCGCACCATGTCTGTGCCCCAGGTGTGCCCGACACGGTGCCCTGCAGCTGGGTGGCCTGCAGAGCCGCACCCATACCCTCAAGGGTGGCTTCACCCTGGGTGGGGCTGCATGCGCTGAGCACCTGGGGACGGGGCAGCAGACTGTCCAGGACCCTGAGGGTGAAAA
Organism: Solenodon paradoxus; assembly: GCA_004363575.1. Lineage (NCBI taxonomy): Eukaryota > Metazoa > Chordata > Mammalia > Eulipotyphla > Solenodontidae > Solenodon > Solenodon paradoxus. Next base: position 48,907 of record RJWH01004859.1, on the reverse strand, counting down.
CCTACGTGCCAGCACGTCCTGCCCTAACCCCGGCATCAGCTGTGTCCTTCAGGGGTTGTGAGGCTGCGCCCCAAAGGGAAGGTGGCTACTGACCATGCCTAGGAAAGGTGATAGCCCGGGTCACCCGGGTCAGGCTGGACCATTCCAACAAGAGAATCTGGCAACTGGAAAGGCCCACACTCCTAGTTGCAGACTTCCAGGACGGAGGGTCTCTGGGAGCAGAGAACAGGGGTCAGCCAGCAACCCCAGTGAGCCAAGAGGAGGCCCCACAGACCCCGGACAGGAGCTGAGGGGCCGTGCCCGCTGGGTTGGCACAGACACTGGGGGAGCCCACATGCACCAGCCCCCTGACCTCCTCCCCAGTCTGGGCTCCACTGCTGGAGTACAGCTCCTGCTCACACTGCACTTACCCCTTTCCTAGTGGCAGCAAACACTACGTGTTTGACCAGCAAATACGATGTCAAATGCAGCTTTCTTTCCAAATGGAATGCCCGCAGAGAATGTGTGTCACGTCATGAAAATATCAAGTGAACAAAACCAACCCTCGGACACTGGCAACAGAAATGAGGTGACCCCTAGGGATGGGGGCGGGGAAAGTGGTGGCGGAGCCCAGTGGACAGGGTGACGGATGCCTGTGATGGGGGTGCAGGCGTGCTGACGACCACGAGGAACGGGGAGCTGAACATGTGGGGAACTGTGTGTGAGTCTACTGTGCTAAAGAGAAAAATCAAGTGTATCCACACCAGACCAGCAACAGCCACGTTTCCCTCTGAGGCAAAGCCTGGAACGCAAACAACTGAAGGCCCTCGGGGAACCACTCCCCACTTGTCCGACAGCTGATGAGCAGGGCTCACGGCAGAATTCTCAGCCGAGAAGATGACCTGTGTCTATGAACACAGCTACGTGCAAGTTGGCTGTGGGGACACGGGCGGACACGCGACTCACCAACGTCACAGTTCAAAGTGATGGTGACACAGACACGCAACAGAGCACATTAAAGGGCATCTTTGTGTCAACGCGAATGTTTTCATTTACTTGCGCTCCACTGAGGTGTCCGGTCACTGCTGACCAGCAGTGGGAAAACCGCTCAAGGCTGTCCTGGCTGTGACGACACGGCCCGCCCCGTCCTACCCGGGATGCAGAACCGTCTGGCCACTGTCAGCCCCAGAGCCACCACAGCAAGGTCACCGCGACGTCAGAGAACATACCTGAAGAAAAACATTACCGTGCACGGGTCATAGAGCTCGTACATTTTGTTGAAGTCGGGCACTTCTGTGATGTCCACGAGGTAAATCACTGCAAAATTTTTAACCTGAAAGTGAAGGACATTGAAAAAAATCTGAAAACAAATCAACTTTTGATGTTGTAAAAGCACGCAAGCACGAAAACCAGGATTTGTGACTGCGGGGCAGTTCTGAAACCAGCGTGCCAACATTCCTCACTAGCATGAGGGACGCAAGTTCCAGTCCAGGCGCTGACCCAGCAGCCATTCCCGCACCAGACACTCCCCAAACAGCATCCTGAGAAACGACCGCCCACGTGACTCGCGCTGACCTAGCAGGGGCCCAGATAACTCAGAATCGGTGCTGCCAGACACCTGATGACACGGTCGGCCCTGCTGAGACATCCCGAGAAGCAGCTGCGTCAGGGCTGACAGACGGCGTGTGACACGGACCGGTGCCCACGATCCTGCATGCAACACGGACTAGAACAGACTTCCGCCCAAACAGCAGTGTACAAAACAAACGTCTTTAACTTTTCTTTACTTGCAAGTTCATCAGAGAAGATTTAAAAAACTCAAAAACTAAATAAAATAAAATCACTTCCAATCCCAACACTCAAGAGTTAACTGCTGTGAATGTCTTTCTAGGATACCTGCCCTTTTCTTTTACATTATTTTCATTCTGCTTTTTCATGAACATGAGCCACTCAGAACTTTCATTAACGTCAATTATTCACTTGAGAAGATCCCTTAAGTCTGTGCGCGCTTCAGTGTTTCTGGAAACAGAGCCAGGAAACCAGGGCCAGGACATCTGAAGCCGTCCCATCTTGTCTCAGTGTCTTCCAGAAAGCTCATACTCACCTGTTAAGGCTGAACTGTGCCCCCCAAAAGGACAGGGTGAAGCCCTGGCCCTCCGTCCTCAGACTGTGCCCCTACTTAGAAACAGGACCCTTGAGATGCCAGTTACGGCAAGATGGGCTGTCGGCCCACCTGAGTGTGCGCTGCAGAACACAGTGAGGGGCACGGGGACAGAGGACAAGTCCGGTGCAGCAGCGTCGACACCACCAGGCTCCTTACAGGTTTCAGAGGGTGACAGTCCCGTCAACACCGTGACTCTGCTCTTCCGATCAGACTGAGGAGGCAGCGTCCCTGGTTTCCACCCACTGTCTTCACAGAGCCCGCGCCAACAAGAGCCAGCGAGGACAGGCGCGCCACCGTCTTTACGGGTGAACCCTCAGGCCACACAGCAGCACAAACTCACTGAAGGAACGGGCGCTGACAACAAACTGCCCCAACTCGAGACCTTACGGCCACTAACAGCCTTCCGGACAGCGTGGTTCCGAGGCCCAGCATCACGCAGCCGCACTCTCGGGGCCCAGGGGGCGGCCAGGCAGCTCCTGCTCTGCAAACACGCCCAGACCCCCAAAACAGTCCCTCTGGTCAGAGCGCCTCCTCTGCTCGCTGCTGCTCTCACATGGTCTGAGGTCCTTCTCAAAACATTTCACAGGCGTTAGCCACGCTGCCTTCAGTAAAACTCACGTATGTACGTCAATGTACATGCATTACACGAAACTAGAATAAGTCAGATGTCCACACACTTCCCTCAAAAACAAAGTTCATCTGGAAAATATAGAAATGACATGTGAACTGCTGCTCTCTATCAGGTCCTGTGTGTGTATGTAAGTGTGTGTGTACGTGTTAAAGGAGTTGCAGGCAGGAGTGAAGGCAGTAATAGGCAAACAAACAGAGAGAGAAGGAAGAAGCACTTTACTTCTTATTTAGCAGTTCATATGCATCCCCAGACCCGGAACCTAAACCAAGGGTATGTGGCTTACATCCTTCGGAGGCAACTGACCCAACCCCTGCTCCACCAGGGTGCGGCAAAGTTCAGTACTTTATGACTCATATGACAGTCAACATGCGCTCTGGTGGAGTGGTGGACAGGTCCGCCAGCTCAGGCCAAGCGCAGACCACACACATCCCAAGGACCTGGGCTGGTGGTCCAGGGGCAGGGGAACCACCAGGATGAAGAACTAAATAAAGTAGTTCTTCTTTCTCTCTTCCTGCCTGCTTACCTTCATTCCTGCCTGTACCTTTCCTTTAAAAAAGAAAAAAACTATCATGATAGTCAAATAAAACCAACAGTATCCGAGTGCTTTACAGGACATGTTTCCCTTTCCCCACCTGCTCTCTTGTAGGGAGAGCACATATAATTTCTCTCCGACTGACATCGTAACTGCTCCCCACATTATTAACAAAGCTCCTAGAAAGTTGTCTTTAACGGCCAAGTGCTGTGCCATCCAGTGCGGTGGGTGCTCCAGCTGGGACTGATTCCTCCCCTCCAGGCCTGCGCACGCAGCTGGAAGCACTGCCTTAGGTCGCTGCCATGAGGACCACGTGGAGGTCACCTCCCGCCTGGTCCATGCTCACACCTGAGGTGACGGTCCCCTCCACATCTGCCATCACTCACCACGGTGCAAATTACAGAAAGGTCTCCTGTAGCAAAGCCGGCCGCTGCAGCGGCAGAGCTACCCAGCACAGGCATGGACGTCTGGGGTCTTCATTAGCCGTGGCCACGCACCCTGCCCCAGCAGGGCACCCTGGCCATCAGTTGGCTGATCTTGGCTGCAGCTGACACACGTCCCAGGGCGCGTTTCTTCAAGTCTGCTCCGCCGCTGGAATTCTGTCTTTTTCATGAGCTTTGCACATTTGCCCATGGAGTCTTTTACACCTTTTTAAATGGTGCTTTAAGCTACTTACATCTACTGCACTTAATGTAACATTTCCCCGCTTCATCGCAGCACTCTTCACTGGCTGCAGAGCTGTGCCACTCCCACCCTGGGTCACGCACTGGGGTCCACAGCCTCACGGCCTGCGGCCCGGCCACCAGGCCACAGGGGCTGCCAAAGAACAATCTGAAACCAAGAACCACACACAAATATCATCTCTGTGACTGTTTCTAAACATGCACCCTTGTTGCCGTCTACAGCTGCGAAGGCTTATTCTCTTTCTGAAGGTCAGAGGCAGCGCTGTCCCCGCTAACGAAGTCCGTGGAGGCGACAAGGCCGCAGGCAGCACAGGCTACCACCGCCTGCTTCACCACCGAGGAGCCACCCAAATTCCAGAAAACTGCCCTGCACTGTCACCTGGCACTGTGCACTTTTAAAGCACGAATTTTTATTCTGGGGCAACGCATTGCAAAGCCATCAAAACTGCCCCCGAACACGCAGCAATTCTGACAGTCACAGGCACGGTGAATGAACACTGACCACACTGCTTTAGACTGAAGGATGTGTCCTGGAGCCTTCGATGTTGGTTCCATCTCGCAAACACCCTGTGTGCCAGGCACTGTGGTTCCTTTGTTACTGACAGGGAGATGGGTACAGAGACAGTGACTGTGGATCCCACAGGTCCTCAGAGGCAGACCCGGCCTGGGTCTAGGTGCACGCTCCTTGCTTGCTGCTGGACACAAGGCTGCTAAATCCAGAGAAGAATCTGCGGCCGCCACAGAAAACACCACTTGTGCTGTGGAGATTCCTCGCTTGCCCAAGCATGGACTTTTGCGGGTTCAACCCACACTGCACGATGCTTAGCACTGTCTCCAAGGTGCGCCCTAGTGGCCAGCGGACAGGCCACCAGAGGAGGTTCACATATATCACAAGGACCCAGGTCAGGGGAAAAACCAAGATGAACAACTGGAAACAAACGAATGTTTCTAGCACGCCCTGCTGGAGCAGCAGTTAGGTCCATTGTCTCCGAAGGAGCAGAGGCCACATACCCCAGGGTTCCAGTCCCAGGTCCACGGGGGAACAACCAATGTGAACAAAATAAAAATGAAAAATAAAATAAAATGCTTCTTCCTCTCTCTCCCTGCCTGCCTGCCTGCTCGCCTTCATTCCTGCCTGTACCTCTCCTTTTCAAAGCAAACAAAAAAACTAGTCTCTTAAAATCATTCCTCAACAGTTCCATAAACACGCACTGCCCAAGCACAGTGACTCTATGGAGATTCTGTATATTTCAAGCTGTACGTGTAAAAGCTTTTAACGCGCAACGGCCCAAGGTCCAGCGCCACTGGTCACGGGGTGCAGCTAACAGCATGCTGACAAGACTGTGTGCCACAGAACGCAACGACAGCTGGGAAGTTCATGAAACGGTCTCTGCTTGAAGCTGTGCAGGAAATCAGCTGCTGGTCAGAACTGCGCTGTGACCCGTCCACCGAACTACAACATCCGCAAACTCTGAGCAGCTCTGTCCTCGGACCGCTGGCCCTCACCAGCATGTGCCAGGCCTGCCCGGCGGCAGCAGGGTGCTGCTATCAAGCCATCAAGTCGACAGCGCGTTCCAGGAGAAACAGCAGAACAAGTCCACCCTCCCCACTGTGCCGTTACTCACTTTAACACAGCTGGGGCATCCAAACAGGGCTCGCAAGAAGATGCGGGGGAGGCCCCGTCACCTGCCATCTCTGCAGAGGAGATTTCAGAGAGTTAAGCTGTTCTTTATACCCAAACTTTAACTTTCAAAAATCCTGTTAAGTTCCCCCCACAAGGGCTTCCAGATGAGAAGTTCATATTTTGCCCTTATACTTAGAAAAAAGCATATAATATAGTTGTATAATGCATTTCAAGTTTGCGTTTTGAATAACTATAACATTAAAAGCTTATTAACAAAGAAATCCACGTTTTTGGACAGAAGCGAAGGGAATTTAAATAACAAAGAACACAAAAACAATACTCAATGTGAGCCCAATTTAACTGTTCCTATCAACAGGTTCAATGTCTGTCACAGAAGTATCGCTAGTGACAGAGATTCAGTCTGTGTCTGCAGGAAGGGGTTAGAAAAGGGCAGCTCTGGTCCAAGTCCCCAGAAACCTACATCAACACGTGAAATCTGTCTTCTAACAGAGCATGTAGCTGAGTTTTGTTCAGACAGGAAGAGCCATTGGCCCCATCTCCGGCCAACCTTGCCTGCACAGAGGGCGCAGGGTCTGGGCATCACCTGAACCCAGAACCCAAACCAATGACTTCAATGTGGTGATGGTGTGCCCCCCGAGAAGTGCTCTTAGTTCATTCTTCACTGGTCCTGGCAAAACAAAGGAGAGTGACCTGGCACCACCTCACTCACGACCTCTGCCCTGGCCCCCAGCACTCATGAGCTCTCGCTCTGCCTCCTACCAAGTCGGACGTAGAAACGAGCGATGGCAGGTCAGTTTTCCTTCCTAAACACAACATACATCCTGTACCTAGCGCTATGTATTCAAGTATTTTGATCCGGCCTATGTCAGCAGCTCCTATTCCAAGGTGGCTTCAATGCTTCATTTACTGTCACCAAAGTGAACAACCTGCAAATACTGACGGAGAGTCAAAAAATTAAATGTTATTAATACTCTACAATTGCCTTTTGCCCTACTGCTACAAGTGCAAAAACCCAAAACAAATTTGCCTTAGAAGCAAAATGAGGAAATTATAGAAAAAGTTAAGCTCCTACTTACATGACAGTGCCCTACTTTTGTACTTCTGTGTGGGCAAATGCCCAAAATATTGTACTAGTATCAACAATGAAGAAAACTAGTGCTAACAAGGAACAATTCCACCTTCCATTCAAGTTTGCATCCAAGTCACCCTAAAAGCATGGGAGGTACAAGTAACAAGACAGAAAAACTGAGTGCTTTATAAATAAACTAGTCAATATGATGCCAAACGGAGCAATCCCTGAAAGCAGAGGACTTAGGCGCGTCCTAGTAAAGCGTCCTAAGGTCCATCGCCTCCAAAGAAGCGAGCCACCAAGACACAAGGGTGGGGCAACCAGTGTGAACAAGTAAATAAAAACAAAATAGAGATGCTTCTTCCTCCTGTCTTCCTGCCTGCCTACTCGGCTTCATTCCTCCCCGCACCTTTCCTTTAAACTTAGTAAAATGTTTAAAAAAACAGGGGCTTTAAAGTAAACTCCAGTGCACTTGGCCCCGTCTGCAAACGTCTTCTTCACAGCGCTGCGGATCCACAGAAACCAGCAGAAACGACTGAGTTGAATCTTAGAAATTTGGAAATTGATGGAAACGTGTCCCTCAAAGGCAGCAGCCCTCTGGCTTCAGGGCGGCCCCCGCCCAGCAGAGCAAGGAGCAGGCGGATCCCTGGACACGGGCGGACAGGGCCCCGCCGCCCCGCCGCCACGGGCGGGCACAGGCCAAGCGGCCGGGCGCTGACCTTCTCGGCGATGCTGTACAGGACCTCGTCCATCTTCATGCACGTCGGGTCCCAGTCGTGCCCGAAGCGAATCACCACCACTCGGTCTTCCTCCGACAGGATGGCCTGGTCCACCTGCCAGCCGTTGTGCAGGTGCGGGAGCATGTACGACATCGCGGGGCCGGGCCGGGGTCTGCGGGGGCAGGGACGCCATCCTGTGGCCGCCGGCGCTGCGGGGTCGGCGCGCGGCGCAGCTCCGGCTCGCGGGTCGCGGCTCCCGGCGGCCCCTCAGCGCCGGCCGCGGCCCGCCAGCGCCGGCTGCGCCCCCGTCCGGACCCTCCCGCCAGCGCCCCGCGCCGCCCAGCGCCGCCCCGCGCCGCCCCGCACCGCCCCGCGCGGGCCGCAGGCACCTCCACACACGCACGCTCCTCCACCGCCACGGTCCTTCCGGCCGCGTCCGCGCTCCGGGCGCCTGCGGCGCCTGCGCCGAGCGCGTCCGTGCGTCACGGTGCGTGCGCGCGCCCGCGCCGCGTGCGCGCCGGGCACTGGGCGCGGCCTACGGGGCGGCCCGCTGAGAGTGGTTGAGGGGCGGCACGAGAGTTTTTCCCGCACTTCCGACGGATTCCTCCCAACTAATCATGGTGGCCCTCGTGCTTTGCAGACATAACGTACTTCTTGTACTTCTCTACTTCCTTAAGTGTGCACATGCCCCCAATAATTCACTGACGTTAGTATTTTAATTTTTTTCTTGCGGTGAGCTGTTTCAAAGTGACGTTTGCACCATACAGCTCAGACATGAAATGCATCCGCATCATTGTGCAGCTGTCGCCACTATTCACCTCCCAATGTCTTTTTTGTTAAAAAGCTTTCTTGACATATCATTCAGTACTGCAAGATTCACCCATTTAAGGGTACGATGCTGCCAGGATTCGATCCCTGGAGCAGGGGTAGTGAGGAAAGGGGCCGCAGGAGAATAAGAAACTCGACAGAGCATAAGAAGATAGGAAAGGTGGGGATCAGGGGGCCAACGGCCTCTCGTCTTCAGGACCAAAGGCCCTGACCATCCTAGCCTCCACGTATTTATTGGTTCACACAGCATTGCTTCAAGCCACTCACGTAGGCATTGCATTGTTACATTGCGTTGTTTATACAGCTTCTGCTCTCTAACCACACAGCTCTATCTTATTTTGGTGGCAGTCACAGTCCTAGTATTTTCACACAGAGGCATTCACCAGCTTCTCCAGGTTTGACGTCTGACGTTCCACCAGCTCCAACTCCGACCTTGCTGTTTTTTGCCAACACAACGCTTTCACAGTAGTTCCCACAGTACAAACTAACTTTTAAAAACTTTCATCTCCCCTCCCCACAAAAAATTCTGTACCCATTAGCAGTTTTCCCCATTTCCCTCCCATGCCTTCAGCAGCTGGCAGCCACTACCCTATTTTCTGTCTCCAGGTTGGTTCACTCTAGACATTCCCTATAGGTGGGAAGTATGCCTTTGCGACTTTTCATTTAGCACAGGGCTCTCAAGAGCATCCACCAAATGGTTTCAACTCTCCATTCCTTTTCATTGCTGCTTGTATGGGTTTCCTGCATTTCACACACCCATCGGTTCGCCAACACTTGGGTTGTTTCCACGTTTTACTATTATGAACAATGATGCAATGAGCATGTGCGCACACGTTTTTGTATAGATTTCACTTTTCATTTCTCTTGGGTATATAGAGGTGGAATGGTTGGATTAACATTTTTGAGAACTGCCAAACTATTTTAAAGTAGCTGCACCACATTACATCTCCAACAGCAATGTGAGAAGTTCATGTTCCCCACATTCTGGCTGCATCTACTGTATATTTTTTAATATTGCATCCTGGTATGTGTGATCTTACTGTGGTTTTGATTTGCATCTCCTTAATGGTACAGAGCATCTTTTCAGGTACTTACCAGCGATTTGAAGAAATATCTATTCATGTCGTTTGCCCACTGAAAAGTAACATTGGTTAGTGGACTCACTGGGGTGCCCTGGGTGCCTAGCAGGTTAGCTCACTGCAGCACGGTCCACATACATCCCAAAGGCCCCAGTTTGAGACCTGGGTTGGGGAAAAGAACCAAGATGAACTAACTAAAATGGGTGAAGTGCTTCTTCCTCCCTCTTTCTGCTGCTCAGCTTCACTCCTGACTCCACCTTTAATTAAAAGATTTAGTTCTCTTTTTATTGCTGAGTTCTTAAGAGTTCTTTATATATTCTAGATTCTGTGGGATTTTTACTTAGTGGTACCAATTGCAGCACAAAAGTGTGTTTGGTTTTCTGTCACTTTAACACCCTCTCCATCCCCTACCCCTGGGTCTCAAAACTCTGGTCTGTAGGCTTTACATGGCCTGTGCCTCAGCTTCCTTAGGGGTGTGCTTTCATTTCTTAAGTTCAATTTGTATTTCCTCTGATTGCTTGTGCTTTTGGTGTCATACCTAAGAAACTGTTGCCTAACTCAAAGCCATACTCAGTCCTTCTATTGTTTTAGTTTTAATGCTTAATTTATGTGCATGATAATTTTCCATTATTTTTTGTGTGTGGTGTTACACAGGCGTCCAAATTTAATTTTTTGCATGCGAACAGTCAGTTGTTCCAGCACCGTTTATTGAAAAGATTCTTTCTCCCATCAATTTGCCTGGGCACCTTCGTTAAAAAATTAATTGGATGCACCCTAGTGGTTCAGGTGTTAAGTCTGTGGCTGTGGCACCCAAGGTCCACATGAAGCCCAAGGGTCTGGGCTCATGACGTGGGGTGGCAGGGCAACCAAAATGAATAAATAAATGCTTCTTCCTCTCCTATCTGCTGCTTGCTTTCATTCTGCCTGCTTTTCTGCCCACCACCACCACCGCCCCTTCGAAAGAAACAACTTGAATTTAAATGTAAGGATTTCTGTCTCTATTCCACTGATCTGTTTATCCAGACTAATGCAGCAATCTTGATGAATATAGCTTTGTAGTGTGAGCCCTCCAACTTTGTTCCTCTTCACGATCAGTTTGGCTAATTCTGGATTACTTGCATTTCCACGTGAACTTCAGGATGTTTGTCAATTTCTGCAAAAAAAAAAAAAAAAAAAAACGAAAAAAAAATTTGCATTCTTTTCCCTGTCCCGGGTCTTGTACTGGGGATTTAGGGGTTGAGTTGCAAACAATTTGCGCGTTGCCCTCTTAACAATACCGCCTTCCAATCCATGGATATAGGATGTCTTTCCGTGTATTTTATTTTTTATGCTATTTAAATGGATATTAATTATTCATAATTAGGTGACTTTAAAAAAAAGAAGAGGCAGAAAGGCGAGTAGCAATCAGGCAGAAAGAGAGAAGCATTCTGTTTCTATTTAGTTGTTCACGGTTGCGCCCCCTGGCCCCAGCACTTGAACTCAGGTCCTCCCAGCGCATATGAATTGCGCTCAGCTACACCTGGGAATGACAGTGTGAACTAAATGAAAATTCAAAACATAAAACTGCTTCTTCCTCCTCTCTTCCTGCCTGACTGCCTATTTACCTTCATTCCTACCTGCAATTTTCCTTAAAAAAAAAAAAAGGGAGCGACCTGCTGGAGCAGCGGTTAGGTTAATCGCCTCCAGAGGAGCGTAGGCCATATAGTCCTGGATTTAAGTCCCGGTCCAGGGGGATGCAACCAGTGCGAAGTTAAGTGAAATTAAAATTGAACGTTCCTTCCCCCTCCCTATTCCTGCCTGCACCTCCTCCTTAAGAAAGAGGAACCCGGGCAGCGGTGGTCGCAGGGAGGCGGGCGGGGTCAGGGAAGGCTGCGCTCACCACGCGCCGTCGCGGGGCACAAGGCGCGTCCCGCAACCGGCAGGCCGCAGAGCGCAGCCTCCTGGCGGCACCACAACCCCGGGGCCGCGCTGCCGGGGGCCGCCCTTGCCCCCCACAACCCCGCCGGCCCGGACCGGCGCGTCCTGGAGGTCAGCAACCTCGCGGTCACACAAGCCCTGCACACAGACGACCCAACCCGCTCGCGGCCTGCAGGCTTCTCGAAGGTTCCTGAAGCCCGCCTGAGCGCCGCCGCCGCGCACCAGCCCGCAGCGCACCAGCCCTGCGGTCGCGGTCCCCAAGAGCGCTTCCGGGGCACTGCCGCGGCTTCCGGCGGCCCCGAGGTGTGGGCGAACACAGGGGCGGGGCATATACGTCGAGAGGCGGGGCTTAGTGCGGGGGGTTCAGGAGGGGCGTGGCCGAGTTCGTGACGGGAGGGAGGGGCGTGGCCCAGTTCGTGGTGGGGCGGGAGGGGCGGGAGGGGCGGGAGGCGCAGGCAGGTGGCTTCAGGGGCGGCTGGTGGGCCGTCACGCAGCGCCCGCGAGGCCCGGGTCAGTGGAGCTGCCCTTAGCCTGGGCTCTTTTCAAAGGCTGATGAAGGAGAAAGAAATGTCTCCTGCACCTCAGCCGTGAGGTCACCTGTTGGCTGTGGCTGCAGCTCAGTGAAGGCAGAACTTTGATCAGCCCGGAGCCTGCTTGAGCCCAAGTTGTCCATCCATCTGCTTTGCCGCGTGGGTGTCCCTGCGACTCGCTGGCACCTGGCCCAGAACCCAAGCCCCGCGCCTCAGGACTGCGTGTTAAATTCTTTTCCGTGGAAACCCAGCGGAGTCAGAAGTTGCACCCGCCTGCTTTGAGAGAGGGTGAAAGGCGGCCAAGAGGACTCTGCTAGGAGCCACGACCTACGGGTGATTGGCACAGGTATTGATTCTTTTTCTAAGTTCTAGGCAACGACAGACGAAGCTTTAAATGGATAAGATTCAGGTTCTCAGCATAGATTTCATATCATAGAGTACTCACCTGCATGAATCTAGTTTTTTGTGATTTTTTTTTTTTCATGTTAAGAGTCCTGACAATTTCTTAAGAGGGTCACACTGGTTTGCTGAGACACATTGTGATGGTATTGTTTTAAATTATATTGGATTTCGTGATACATGCTAACAGGGAAAATCTCACATAACAGGTTCAATCAGTGCAGTTGTTATTATCCCCAGTTAGCAAGCAGATTATCAAGGAATCTCATTTTAGGTCCTTTTACCTAATCAAATGCAGATTAGATAATTTTCCATCTAATCGGGTGGTAAGAAAAAGAGCTAATCATGGCGTAGCCTACGATGTACTCTGCAGGTAAACTAGGCCGAAACTCTGGGTTCCTGTTCCAGGAGGGGCTTCGGCCTCTGCAGTGGCCAGTCCTGTCCGGAAGGAAACTCCCAGACCTGCAATGGTCTGGCCTGGCTAGCTGATACAGTAGTCACAGGTTCAGCAGAACACAGGTGACTAACTGGACAGGGGACTGATTTCTCCCTGTGCTGACGGACTTGCACTAAGGAGACACGCGGCCCGTCATGCTCACACCCACTATCCACCTGACCCTCTACGCAGAAATTCTGGAAAAAGGAATGTCTCCTGCTCCTCAGCCCTAAGGCCACCTGTTGCTGTGGCTGCGTTGGGCCCAGCTCAGTGAAGGCAGAACTTTGACCAGCCCAGAGCCTGCCTGAGCCCAAGGTGTCCATCCGTCTGTCCCTACCCAGCACTGGGCTCCTCACCAGCGGTGCCACCCTCACCTGTCCCGCCTCTGGGAGGTCTGGCCTCCTGTTCTTCACTGGGCCCTGTGATTAGGCGGTCAGAGTCCAGTGCTCGAGACAGAGGACGGGGAGCCAGCCCTAAGCCACTGGCTCCCCACTGCTGCTTCTGCTCCTCTGAGGCCCATTTGGCTCAGGAGTCACAGGAAAGTCTGGCCTTCTCCACAGACAGCCTGAGTAACCAGCCAGGCACACCCCCCCGCTCTCAGCCAGCTTTGGTGGCGAGGTGAAGACAGGGAGCTCAGGAATCAAGCTTCCTCTTGGTGAAAATAAGCTAAAATCTGCACATCCTAATAAAAACTTTTAACTTTTTACCACAAGTGCAAAAAGTAAGCACAGGTTGTTTTCCTTTTTACCAATCACATTCTAAACTTTGAACAAGTTTTAAATAACATTATCTAAGATCATGGGATATAAAATTTTAATTCATTTGACTGACAATGAACCTTTCAGTTTCACATAAGAAACGGTCTGTTCCGGGCTGTTTATGCTGCATACGTGACGAGACCCTAAAGCCTGGTGCCTGGAGGAACGAACACCTGCTGTCTCCCGGGTCGTGGGTGTGCCATGCAGAAGCGGCTCTCCTAGGTGTCCTGGTGAAACTTTCCAAGAGGCCTTGGCTGGGCCTGGCCTCTGGTCTCTGGCTCCCAGGCGGTAGGCAACCCCTGAGATCTGCCTCCCTACATGACCTGGCTCCCCCCAAAGTACAGGTTGTGTAAGAAATTGTGATTTATGAGAAATACATGTATTCGTTTTTCATCCAGTTTCCTGGCTCAAGGCTCCTAAGCCCTTGGAATGTCCTGAGCTGTCAGAATCTGGGAGTCTCTTTTGTTCTAATGTGTGTCCCTTGTTTTCAGGCCCTGAGAACGCTTCCGATTGCGAGAGTGTAAGTGGGGGTTGTGTTCAGGAGGGAAAATACCTGAGAATGGGCCTGGTTACCAGGGAGACCCACAGGGATGGAGGGCAGCGCTGAGCTTCACTGCCGACCTAGGGCAGGCAGAGGGGCCCTGGAGGGAGGGGCTGGAGAGCGCCAGCTGAAAATGCCTCCTTTCAGCTTGGCTCTGGAGGACAGACCCCTTTGTGGTGACCTTGCCCTGTGTTTCTCTTCACCTGGATCCTCTGATGCACCATTTGTACTAAATGGGCAATGTGGTGTGGAGATGGCCTCCTGGTCCAGGGAGCCCCTCCAGCAACTGATCAGCCTGGGGGAGGGAGTGGGGGAACCGGGCTTGCAGCCCGTCCACCCTTCGGCAGCTCAGGCTGCAGCCTGCACTTGGAACTGGCACGGTGTGGACGAGCGGGTCTGGGACTCGAGCTTGTCCCCACCCCCGGTGCTCGAGTGGTTGTGGGTGTGGGTGTGGGTGTGGGGAGGCCTCCCCATACTCGGATGGAGTCAGGTCCAGTCCCCACACAAGAGACTAGAAGCTTCTAGCTGGAGTCACACGAAGTGGGTGTCACATGTCGGGTGCTTGGAGGCGGGCTCAGAGGCTGAAGGGCGAAAGCAGACCAGGGAAGGCCGAAGAGCGTGAGTTTGATGGGGACTCACACTCACCGCTGGGCCGGGGCTGTTCAGGCTTCACAGGAACTTACCTGGGAGAGACGTGAGCTGTAAACAGCAGGCGGCGTGCAGCGGTTCGTGGCTTTTCGCCGAGACACGACGACAGCATCATGTCTGTGCAGGCCATGGGAGATCACGGGCTGCCTGGAGTGCTGATGCCTGGATTTGAAGGGCCGGCCACTATATGTGAAGACCACGTTAGAGAGCTGCAGAAATACTTTCATCTCATTACCATGCAAGAATTTTTGGAAAACAAAGCAGAAATGGGTCAAAAGATCCAAGCTGTGTGTATCTGGGGTGGAAAGCCGGCAATTAGCCAGGAGCTCCTGCGAAGCCTGCCTTCCTTGAAGGTCATCGCCAGCGTAGGGGCGGGTGTGGACCACCTCGACCTGAAGCTCATTGCCACCTTTGGTGTGAGAGTTGCCAACACGCCACACGCCGTGTCCAGCCCCACGGCAGACCTGGCCATGGCCTTGCTGCTGGCCGCTGCTCGTGGAGTGGTGCAAGGTACAGCCCATGAGGGGCTCCCGGGGGTCGGGAAGCAGGAACATGCCTATGGGACAGCGTCTTCTCAAACCGCAGTCCTTTCCTGCCCAACACCTACTCCTCGGAGTGCCCTGGATTCTGACCTGCGGGTGCCGGGCATCTACTTACACATCTGCCCCCTGCCCCTACCTGGACACAGGTGGGACCTGTGCAGGAAGCCACCTTAGCCCACCGTGGCAGCGTGCACCGGGGCAAGGCCTCCCCGAGCGGCGAGCCCCCCTGCCTCCCTGACGTCTCCAGAGTGACCCCAAAGGCAGGGCTGCAACTCAGGTCTCTGCCAGAGCCAACTCTTTCTGCTTCTGGCTGCCAGTTCACACGCAAACACACTCACACAGACACATGCATGCACACATACAGACGCACACAGATGCATGCGTGCGGACACATGCGTGCACTGAAACAGCACAGCTGCACCCCGACGCACACAGGGACACCCCCCCAAAATAACACACCCTGCGCCACAGTCCTTATGTGCAAGGAGCTCCACTTTATGTCACTTTATGTGGTTCTGTGACAAGGAGTCTGCCCTTGTTTGTCACTGGGCCCTTACAGGGACAGCGGCTTGTTGTCAGAAGTGCAGGCCCTCGTCCCTGCAGCACCATCCAGCCCTTCACTTTGTCAAAAGGCCCCAATGAAGGCGCTGGGGTTTCCAAGCATGGTCCTCCCCCATGACCCCTCCAAACCTGCACCATTTTAGGTCATCAGTTGGCGACGTCACCAGACACCGAGAGCTTTCCTACAAACTGGATGGGCCAGGAGGTGACAGGAGCCTCCCTGGGCATTGTCGGCATGGGCAGGATTGGCTACAAGGTCGCTCAGAGGGCCAGAGCATTCGAGATGCAGATACTGTATCACAACAGGAGACGCAGGTAAAATTCAGAAAATTGACTTGACAGCGAGCTAGACTTACCCCTTAAATGTCTTGGTGATGTAGTTCCTCCATTTCTGATAAGACCCTGATCTTTCCAAAAAATAGGACGGACGATCAAGAAAGGAATCAGTGCATTCTGGTCATTACCTAGAAACGAGGCTGTGACTTCTTTTTATTGAAAAAAATTTACCAGAAAAAAAGAGGCTTTAACTCACCTGCAATTGTGTTCTTTTTATTTCTAAAGTGATGCTGTGATCACATCAGTGCTCCACACAGCCATTTGACTAGTTCTCTCCACCAGCTGTTCTTCTGAAACCCACTTCCTTCCTTCATGTGCATGCCCTTCCCACCTCACACCTGCCCTGAAACACCCGTCAGTCCTGCCTGCTTCTTCCCTGTGCCCAGCCGGCCAGGCCCCGCCTTCACACCCACCAGGCCTTTGTCACAGCCTTTCCTCTCAGAGGAAAGGAGGCCTGGGAGCTGGGAGAGGGAACTGGGAGTGCAGGCACTGGGGCTGTCCTTTCCCACTGTGCGTCTGCAGGGAGGTGATGGGGCCTTAGGCTGGGATCCCCGCTTCCAGGTGCTGAGAGGCCTGGGGCCGCAGACAGGGCCGTGATGCGGGCAGGGAGTTCAAGAGGCAGTGCTGCCCGTTATCTTCCTTAGGGCCGCCCGGCTGCTAGACAGCTGGGGAAGAATCGGTGTCACTTTGCACGCGTGTTCTGTGGTGGTGTGGCACCAGGGCAGGCCACCACAAGTCTGGGCTCCTCTTCACACTGGGCTTCTCCGTGTGCGGCAGCCAGAGTAGAGCGAACATTGAATATTGGACCAAAACCCAAACACTGGACCCAGCATTCTCAGGCCCTTGGAGCCCAGCTTTCTTCTCACAAAATATGAGTCACTGAGCTTGTCACATGCACGCTGGGGCCTCGCCACTCAGTTCAGATGAGTGAGAGGTGCCCCCACAGGCTCCTGCTGAATCCTGGCCCAGGTCCAGCCGCCTGACATGTCGGGTAGGGCCTGTGGGCACGAGCCCCAGCTCCCCTGCAAACCCCTTCCTGGGGCAGCTCCACGGGCTTCTGACCTGCGAGCACGACTCTTCTCTGTTTCCTCCTAGGACGCTGGAGGAGGAAGAGGCTGTTGGGGCCGCTTACTGTGAGAGCCTGGACGACCTGCTGCAGCGGTCGGATTTTGTGATGCTGACCGTGAGCCTGACCCCGCAGACCCAGCAGCTGATCGGGAGGAGGGAGCTGGGGCTGATGAAGCCCACTGCCACCCTGGTCAACGTTGGCAGAGGTCAGCTCCAGGGGCACTGAGGGAACCCTTTCTCTTTAGAAACATTTCAGTCTTTGCGCTGTTTTGAACCTCGCAGTGGTGCAGAGAATGAGGGCAGCCGTGTGGGCTCGCACACCCATGTGGGTGTCTGCTCGGCCGGGCTGCCTGGTTTGCTTGAGTGAATCTCAGCACAGCGCGTGGGGCCGAGGGTCGGAGCCTCCCTGTGAGGAGAGCTTCGTGTCACGTCGTGACCACAGTGCTGTGCGTCTGTGTGCAGACAGGCAGGCTGCACTCAGTCAGGTATGGCGCACGTTCCAGAGCAGAGACAGTCCTTGACGCTGGAGCAACGGCACGGGTGCAGGTCAGTGCTGGTGGCACCGTCCAGGAGGCTCCTTCGAGGTTGGGCCGGGGACGTCTTTGGCCTGCAGAGCAGGGAGAGGTTTGCACCACGCCTCACGGGGTGAGCTAGCGTGCTGCACTTCTCTGAAAATGCACGGGCCCTGAAATGAGCCGGTCCCGCCGTTCCCACCAGTGCGCTTGTGTACCCGGGCTGGGGAACAGCTTTCCTGGAAGCAAACTCTCAGGAAAGGGCCTGGCCAGGCTGGCTGACAGCCCAGTGCTCTGTGTCCTAAGGGGTGGGATTCCGTCTTCTCCCCTGACGCTCCACATGCCTGCTGTTTGCATTTGAGGGGACAGTGATGGTGTTTTGCTGCTGAAATTTTCATGTGTATATACAGCTATTTGGTCTGAACCCCCTGACATCTGGGGATCCGTTCTCAGGGCCAGACGAGCAGAGCTGGGGTCCAGGTCTGCGTTAGCCGCTGTGCGCACCGTCTGAAGACTGCACGTAGCTGGGCCCCGCGGGGCACTGTGCCCGCCCCGTGGCTCACAGCCGCCCCTGCTCCGAGGGAGTGCCCAGACCCGTGCGTTTGGGAGCAGTAGCCAGCGCACCAGCATGGGCCTGTGGCTCACCGCGGTGATGAGTGTCTTATCCACTCAGGCCTGCTAGTTGACCAAGACGCCCTGCTGGAAGCGCTTCAGACCGGGGTCATCAGAGCAGCAGCGCTGGACGTGACGGAGCCTGAGCCCCTGCCCAGGTAACGGTCTGCACGACTCCCATGGCCCTGGCTGTACTGCCTTGGGGGCCTTGGCAGGGGGCCGAGCCGGTGACCTGTCTGTCCTGCAGGTGGCCTGACCTGCCTCCACAGGCGAGTGGGCGCTCGTCCTCCCTCGTGCAGACTGCCCCACCGCTGGGGCCTGGGAGGCTCGCGGTGCCGCCTCTGAGGGTGAATCTCCACACGCCCTTCAGCGCTGGCCCCATGTGGGATTTCCAGAGGCTGTCCTGTCCAGCTGTCCCACAGCAGGGGCTGAAGGCCCATGAGAACATGGTGGGACCCGTGTGGGAGGTGTGCCCGGCACTGCCTACACCCAGAGCCTCCTTCGCAGGCACTGGGGTCAGAAGTGTCCTTCCCTGTCTCCACTCCCGTGGAGCTGTGCTTCCATTTCCATGCAACCCCTTTGTCCTGCAGCCCATTGCCTGCCTCACTCTGGATTCGAAGCGCGGGTCATTCACCCGCTGTCCGGCTCTGTCCTGCACACTCTGTCTTCAGATGAGTGAGCGAATGACTTCCAGTGGAAGTTTGACTAAGGGACCCGACTTCGTCAGGGTTGGCTGTAGAACTCAGACTTCTCTGAGAAAACAGCACTTAGAACAGAGGTTCTCAAAACATGTTCTGAGACTCCTTCAGGAGCCGTCAAACCACTTCCCGGCACTGCGCGGGGGTGTTTCTCCTCCCCCATGTTTCCCCACGAGGGAGTAGGGTTTTCTGGAGACTATGACATGATGATGTCATCGCTCTGACAGCCAACAAAATGTATGGCTCTTTTATTTCATCTAAAAGATTTCATTTTCATTTCTGACTCAGTAAGTGTGGGTGGGTGTGAGCTATACAGACAAATGTTCTTTGGGGTTCTCAGCTCTGAAGTGAAAAGAGCCCTAGGAACGAAAGTCTGACAACGCTGATGTAGAACAAAAACAATTTCAACGTTGGTCAGGAAGCATAAGCATCGGAGACAGTCGTCATCGGAGACCTATATCATGCGATCACCCGTTACCTGGTTTGCCAAAATGAGCTTTTTTAAGATCCATTTAGAAATCATGGGACAAATACCAGGGTAACGTCCCGAGGTTGTTTACCCTTATACCTGCCGCACTCCCGTGGTCCCGTGTGAGAGCACTTCCATGACCCAGAAGCTTAGCAATTATTCTGAGAATTACTTAACCCTTAGATATTCATATTCATCTAATCTGTATATTATCTTTATCAGATACATTTGAATTTTCATCTCGATTTTTGGGAGAAAACAGTTGCTATTGACTAAAAAAAATAATTTAAAAAGTTGGAAATTTGGGGTTAGTCATGTTAATATTTGCTTTCTAAGAAGATTGCTACGAGAATAGTTTAAAATGAAAGACTCATTTGCCATTTGGGCCAGGAGACCGTAAGATTGTGTTGGGGTTAGCGCAGTGCTGGGTCTCACGGAGTCTGCACTCCCAGTGAGGTTGTCACAGTGAATCGACAGGTTAGAATCAGCCCAGAACACGGTGCACAGGTGGATCCTGGAGAAACTGGGCAGGAGCTGGCTTCCCAGGAGGACACCAGGACACGCACAGCGGTGTGACTTCACGCACCACATTCTGCAGGGAAGCTCCCCTCACACGGCGTGGGTGGCCCTGGGCAGACACTGCTTGATCTCCAGTCCCCCCAGAGGTCAAGCACACACAGTGGCCACCTCCCTCGTCAGCACACTGACTATCTGGCTTCCTCTGGCCCAAAGGTAAGAGGATAGGCTTATCAATCCCTATCTCAAGGACTCAGGTTATCTCCCTGGGGCCAGGTCAGTCTTTGGAAGCTTCAGTTCTGAGCACTCCTGCTTGCCCTCTGAACACACCCTTTACTTCACAAGCCTGGCCCTTGGTCTAGGCAGTTTTACAGCGAAACAACTATCTTTATCAGACATTTGCTTTCACAACAGCACTTATCTGACAGAAGCAGCAGGAGTGTCAGTGTGATGGTGCCTGAGAGGTGGAGGAGTCCTGAGGGGCTCGCATGATGAACTCACACTGTGAGTGTGGTGTTAGAGACAAGATTTCCTCAATTAATCTGTTTCAGAGACCATCCTTTGCTGAAGTTGAACAACATCATTCTGACCCCTCACATTGGAAGTGCGACTCATCAAGCCAGACGACAGATGATAGAAAATGTGGTTGAAAGCATCCTGGCTTCCCTCAATGGCCTTCCCATCCCGAATGAGGTGACTCCAGACTGACCTGTCTGCTGAGGGGTCTGTGGGATGAGAATGAGGCAGATTAAACGGGGTCAACTTATTTTGTGTACTTTAAGTATGTCAGGGTGCTTAATGGAGTGGTTTAGTAATATTTTGGCAGAAAAACTTTAAGAACAATAAAGTTACCCTTTTCTGAGCGCGCTCCTTCATTTTCACCACCCCACCCTCAAGACAGCTCTGCTGCGGACGGACGTTCTGCTGCTGCTCCTCATGACCCTGGCTCAGAAAAGTGCCGCTGAAGCCTGACAGCCGGCCAACACCTGAAAGCAGACCCAAGTCTCACGCCAGGTGTGCAGCGCTCCCAGCGGCTGTTGCTCTCCACCTCTTAGCTTCTGGAGTTACAGTCCCGATACAAATCACTATTCGTCCTTGCGCCAACCATGCAGAAAACCAAGGTGGAGCCCCTTCTGCCACAGGTCGGGTCCTGCCGCGGGGCGGGAGGAGACGGAGTCGCAGCGCATCTCCGCAATCAGCTCGGGCCTTGGCCGAGAGCGCTTTCCCGCCTCCGCTTGCGGCGGTCCTGGCCCAGGCCCCGCCCCCAGTCCCGACGGCCCCGCCCTACGCCAAGGCCCCGCCCACACCCTACCAGCCCCCGCCCTACGCCGAGGCCCCGCCCACACCCGACCAGCCCCCGCCCTACGCCGAGGCCCCGCCCCGCGTCGCCCGTGCCGTCTCACGTCGCCTCCCGCAGCTCGCGGCACCGTGGCTCCTGAGCAGCCATGTGGGCCGCCGCCTGCGGGCTGTGGGGGCGCCCCGCGGCGCTCGGGGCGCAGCTCCTTCCCGGCGCCCGGCACCTGCGCAGTTCGCCCGTCTCCTGCGGCAAGAACCTGCTCAAGAAATTCGCCTCGAAAACCAAGTACGAGCCTGGGGCCACGGATGGGGTTGCGCCCGCGGAGGGGCGCGCGGGGTCGGGTCCCTGGGAAGAGCGGGCGGCCCAGGCCGGGGCCCCCGGGGTGCGCGTGTTGCACAGCTGGCGCCCCCGCGGTGGACCAGCCCGCTGGTCGCGAGGGCGGGGTTGCTGCAATGGGCGCGCGTCCCGCCCCTGTGCGTGCGTCCTGCGGGCTGTGAGGCTGCTGTCGGGGCGGAACGCAGCAGGGTGGCAGCTGGAGCTGGCAGAGCGTCAGCGCCAAACCTGAAGAGCCCGGCGAAGGCCGCTGTGCGAACGCTGGGCCCGCCCGGCGAGAGATGCAGCCGTGTGCTTGGAGAGCAGCTGCGGGGACACGCGGTGCAGCCGTGGACACGCCTGCGCGAGCCCTCGAGCGGCGCCCCGCGTGACGCGACGAATGGGTGGAGACCGGGATGTCAGGGCCTTGCGTCCCGGAGGAGAGGCCCCCGACCCCACCTTTCCTGTCTTCTCCTGCTCCCTCTTGAGTTTCTGTTCT
Organism: Solenodon paradoxus; assembly: GCA_004363575.1. Lineage (NCBI taxonomy): Eukaryota > Metazoa > Chordata > Mammalia > Eulipotyphla > Solenodontidae > Solenodon > Solenodon paradoxus. The sequence goes on along the minus strand of RJWH01004859.1, from coordinate 26,927 downwards.
CCTGCGGCGCCTTTCCTCCCTGTGCCTGCTCCCCGGTCCTGTCCTGGCGGATCCCTGGCTCGTGGCTCCTCACCGCCAGGGTCGCTCTGTAGGCGGGTGTTTCGTGGCTCCTGACCGCCGGGGTCGCTCTCTAGGCGGGTGTTTCGCTAACTGAAGAGGGAAGACAGGAGACTTTTCTGTCCCTGTTAGTGCTCCCGTCTCACTTTGAGGAAGAAAGAGGGCAGGTAGGATTTTTATGAGACGAGCGTAATGAAGCTTTGACTTCCATGGCGCTTTCATGTCTGTGTTACATGTGTGTCAATAAACTTGAAGTCAGGTTTACAGAAAATGTGGAAGGCAGCGTCCTCTCAGACAGCCACGCGTGGGCCTTCGTTGCAGGTGGTGTGCCTTCTTGTCCCTGAAGTCTGCTTTTTCACATCTAAGTTTCTTCCCGCTGCCAGGACCCACCAGGGACCATCACATGTGGGCCCTCCTCACTGTCCCCGGTTCTCTGACCCTGGTGTGGATGACCTTGATCTCGAGGACTGGACAAGTGGCTGCTTCTGCTGGGATTCGCCAGGCGTTCTTGTGGTTAAATGGCATTAGGGCTTGGAGGGGAGGACCCGGGACATGCAGAGCACTCATGGTCTGACCGAGGGGTGGTCAGGCTTGTTCCCAAACAGGTGCTCTAGCTGTCTTTGGGGAGCAGTCACTATGTGACGCCACATCTACGGAGTGGGCAGGTCTGCTCCTGAACTGCTTGCATTTTGCCCAGCACCTCTTTTAATGGATTTACATGTGGACTGGTGGGGTATGGTGCGGTGCTACTCACGTTCTCGACCCTCCCAGCTCTGCCGTGGGGCCCTCGCACCCCAAGGTGATGGGCTCTGTGTTAGTTCTCTGTGGAGCTGCAGATGCCTCGGCCCTGACTGCTGCTTCTTCAAGGGGCTCTGCTCCCTGTACATGGAGAAAGCTATTAGAACCATAAGCTAATGGGGTATCTTTTAGCCCCTTACAACTGAAAAGCAAAAAGCCAAAGTGTACAACCCTTGTGTGTGTACTCAGCTATAGCGTTTCTGCGCATCACCATCTGTCGCCACTGTAAGTGGGTGTGAATGCGCACAGTCCACTGCACATGTCATTCAGCCCCTTTCCTGGCTTCCTGCCACCCGTGCCTGCTTTCTTAGGGGTCCTGTGGCCTGGACAGTGTTGACCATTAGGGCAGGTGCACCATGAGCTCGGTTGTTTGTTTTTTTTGTTTGTTTGTTTATTATTTGTAAAGGAAAGATACAGTCAGGAATGAAGATGAGTGGGCAGGCAGGTAGGAAGAGAGGAGGAAGAAGCACTCCATTTTATTTCATTTTAGTTGTTCACACTGGTTGTTTCCCCCTGGACCCAGGATTTGCATCCAGGGGTCTGTGGCCTGCTCCTTTAGAGGTGATTGAACACTGTTGCAGCAGGGGCACCATTTAAAAAATCATTTTTAAAGAAAAGTTACAGGCAGGAATGAATGCAGGTAGACAGGCAGGAAGAGAGAGGGAAGATGCATTTATGTTATTCAGATGCATGTCTTGGTCCCTGGGTCCCAGGGATGATGTGGACTTGATTCTCCGCTAGGTCACCAGGGCGTGTGGGTCATCCTCTCTTAAGATCCTCTTTGTCTTCCTTTGGAATAGGAAGTAGACCAGTGAAGTTGTGAGTTTGGGTTCTCTGGGGGAGTAACAGTCTGATGGTCCTACGTACACCCCGGCTCAAGACTGGGACCAGGGAGAGCAACCAAGATGAACAACTGAAGAGAAAAGTGAAATTAAGTGCTTCTTCCGCCTCTCTCCTGCTCCTTGCTGCCCATGTTCTCCTTCATTCCTGCCTGTGCCTTTCCTTGAAAATATTAAATAAATAATGAGATTGAATTAAAATCATCTGAGTGTCCCCCGCGACCCACTGTCAGATGTCTTTGTCTTAGATCCCTGGTGACCTCCTTTCCATGTCCGCATTTATCCCTCAGAGACAGTTGTAGTGGCCTCTAGTTTTACTGTGTGCATCTCTGACATTAATCTGTCAGCGGTATCCACTACCTGTTTTCTCTATAGGAAGAAATTTTGGTACGAAGGCCCTTCCTTGGGTTCGCACTGGGTAAGTACAGAGACGCTGGGCCACATCAGGACCCTGTGCCTGCCGGGCACAGCGCTCTGGCTGCAGCGCACCTCCACAGCGGGGTGGGGGCGTGCGGGATGATGCCTGGGTGACGGGATTCTGACTCCGTTGTTTTAAGGACAGGTGCAGCAGGATGAAGGTGGGCAGGCAGGCAGGCAGAAGAGAGAGGCAGAGGAAGAATTTTTTGTTTAGCTGTTCATTTTGCTGTTCCCCAGCCCTGGTTCAAACCCGGGCCCCTGGGATGTGTGGGCTGCGCCCCGTGGCCTTATCTGCCAGGCTGGCTGCACCTGGAGTTTGACCTTTTAAAAAAGCATTGCACTGAGGTTTTCCGTATCTCATCAAGAACATCCATCCTATTTTACTGTGTTTATGCATACCCGTGCATATTATAAAGTCTGTACAGGAAAAAGCTCACACTGAATACTAACAACCACTCAAGTGTATATTTTAGGAGGAAAAAATTTAAGTTTGGGGATTATATTTCACTTTTTTCTTTGTCTCTTTTTTTTTAAAAAAGGAAAGGTACAATCAGAAACGAAGGCAAGCAGGCAGACAGGCAGGAAGAGAGGAAGAAGCACCTTTATTTTTATTTAGTTTTTCACACTGGTTGCTTCCCCCGGACCTGGGACTTGAGCCCAGGGCTCTGTGACCTGCGGTTGACCAATCCGTGGCGCCACCACGGCGCGCTGATATTTCACTTTATGTTTTAATATTTTAATATGCTGGCAGTGCTTTTAACCCTGGGGGTGCGGGTCAGCTCTGTCTTCAGGGCAGTGAAGACGGCGGCTGCCTGTCTGGGTCCTGTTGGCAGGACTCGGGCCCTGCCCGGCCCGTCTGGGCGTCGGTGGCTGTTTGGCCAGCAGTTGTGATACTGGCCTCCATGTCTGTTCTTTCTGGTGGAGACTCACAAGCCGTCCCGGGAAGAATTCCTAAGCAAGAGCACCTCAAGGAAAACCAAGAGGGAAGACCAGGTGCGCCTGCGGGCCCTGAACGGCCTCCTGTTCAAAGCGCTGACGGATTTGCTCTGCGCCCCGGAAGCCGGCCCTGAACTCTCTGCCCTGAACGTTCACGTCTCTAAGGTGGGCGTGGCCCTGGGCAGCCTGGTCAGGTGCAGGTTGGCAGTCAGGGTGGGCGGGCACAGCCGCACTTCCTCCAGGTGTCTGGCTGCGGGAGTGGTGACAGTGTGGCTGGTAATACTGAAGACTCCGCTGTCTCAGGTGGGCGGGGATGCTCCAGGTACGGTGGCGGCATCTGCCGTCTGGCCGCTGCTGTCTAGTCCCCGAGAGTGAGCAGCGTGGGTGGGTCGGGAAGGTGGGGGCCTGTTTGGCTGCAGGCCTGGACGCTGGAGCGGCCTCCCAGCAGCACTGCAGGGTGTAGACCATGGGTGGTGTAGACCGTGGGTGGCTGGGTGGGTTTTACCCTAGAGCCCTCTTTGACTTGGAAAATCCCTGAGGTCTGAAGGTGGCTGGGGGCGGGGCAGGTGTCTCTGAGTGCAGACTTCTCCGCCTGCCGCGTGTACTGGAGGACCAGCCTGTGCGCCCAGGAGAATGTGCGTGTGGACGCCGCCCTGCGGAGGAGCGCCCCCCACCTGAGGTGACCTGCCAGTGCCCGGTCCGCCTGCCCCTCCTGCCCCGTGCCTGGGATTTCTCAGTCTGTTTCATGAAGCGTCCTTGTTTCTAAATTAAGGAGAGTTTGGGGGGCACTTTCTTGGATTTCAGAGTGTGATTTCCATTTCGCATGAGCCACACTCTAGGTCAGCGTTCTCAAAATGCCGCTCTGGATCCCTGGGGACCCTGAGACCCTGTTTCAGGAGGTCCATGAGGTGTAGCTGTTTTCACCACAGTGTCAGTGTCCCTTCCCTTTCGTCTGCGGTGGTGTTGGCACTGGCGCCCGTGTGCCAGGCCTGGGCCCCACGTCATCACTGCTCCGTGCCCTGGAACTGTCACTAACTTCCACTGCCGTTGCCCGTTTCTTCCGGTCTTGACCCGCGCACGCGTCCTCTGCAGGGGACAGCGAGCCGGCGCGGTTGTCGGGCGGCCTGTTGCGGCCACGTGCCCCAGCACGAGCCGGAAGCTGCCGCCGCGGGGACACCATGTGCCCTGCTCGGTGCTAGCGGTGTGAGTTCAGCCTTCCCTGTGTCCACCACAGTGAGCCACACATCTTCCCCGTAGTTGCCGACGCCACAAAACGGTGCTGGTGCTCAGAAATGCGTCGGCATTCTGGAAATCTGCCCAACTCAGCAAACCAGTATTTCCAGGCAACCAACCTGCGAGGCTGCAAAGTCAGAAGGGAGGTTCTGTTCAGACAGCAGACAGGGTTGTCGTCACTGGTGTGACATGAAGCCCTGGGTCAGACTCCGCTTCCTGCTGACCTTGAACAAGCTGCTGTCTGTCACCTTGTGTCCTGTCAGGGAGGGGCCGCTCCTCCAGGGGGCTATTTGCAGCCCCCGCCCTTCCCCGGGCGAGCACCCTGCCTTCTGTCTTGTCCGGGCTCCTGTCGGGCAGCCTGAGATCGAGCAGAGGGGAGCGGCCGCTGTGCCCACTGCACCGATGTCAGAGACTTGCAGGAGTGAGAACACCCAGGGGTCCCGAGGGACGAGAGGCCGTTCCTGTGGGGTGCGGAGCGTCCGTGGGGCGCGAGGAGGGTGGTGACGGTTTCGGTGCCCAAACCGTGGCTCCAGGACCACCGAGTCTGATCGGCCGCTCCCGTAGAGGCAGCAGCTGCCTAGTGGTGCAGCCGCCTGGGCAGGAAACAGTTGGCAGAAGAGCTTTCCAGGCCGACAGGGTTACCTTTGAATCACGTGACGCAAGACGCAGCCTCGCCTGTTGATGCGGTGCTTGCGTTTTGTCCCTCTCCTGCCGCTCAACCCGCTGTCGCCAGGCATCTTCTGACGTCTCTGCAGACCCTGAGGAGCGTGCCACCGATAGTGTTTGTTCAGGACAAAGAGGACGCAGCTCTCGCTGAGGTGAGGCTTTGATGACGTGCTTTGTGTGAGTAAACCTTTAATGTGTAAGTCTTCTAAATAGAATGTATTCAGTTACAACAAATAGTAGCCTGGAAAGTTACAGTGAAAAGTAAGCCTCCCATGCCCTGCGCCCAGCTAGCTCCCCTTTTTCAGTTTTAATGTTACTGCCGGTAATCACACAGGCACTTCACACCACCCAGTTATCAGGATAATGAAAAGCCAGAGAAAGAGAAAATTAAAACCCCTGTGGCTCACAGTCAGGTAGAGTGGACACTGCGGAGACTCTGGGTGTGGCAAGAGCTGCTGGGGCTGGGAGGCCACAGGGAGACAGGGCACGTCCGGTGACCTGCAGCTCTGGGCTGCTCCCTGCAGGAAGGCAAGTGTGCACACCAGACTTTAGAGACATGCAGAGGTGACAGGCAGAGGTGACAGTCAGCAGAGACGTGCATAGACAGGCGGAGATGACAGTCACTAGAGATTTGCACATGCAGACAGACGTGCACAGACAAGCGGAGGTGTCAGCAGGGACGTGCACAGACAGGCAGAGGTGTCAGCAGAGACATGCACAGACAGAGGTGACAGTCAGCAGGGACGTGTACAGACAGGCAGAGATGACAGTCAGGGACGTGCACAGACAGGTGGAGATGACAGTCAGCAGAGACGTGCACAGACAGGCGGAGGTGTCAGCAGAGACGCACACAGACAGGCGGAGATGACAGTCAGCAGAGACGTGCACAGACAGGTGGAGATGACAGTCAGCAGGGACATGTACAGAGAGGCAGAGATGACAGTCAGGGACATGCACAGACAGGCAGAGATGACAGCAGAGATGTGCACAGACAGGCGGAGATGACAAGTCAGGGACATGCACAGACAGGCGGAGATGACAGTCAGCAGAGACATGCACAGACAGGCGGAGATGACAGTCAGCAGAGACGTGCACAGACAGGCGGAGATGACAGTCAGCAGAGACGTGCACAGACAGGCGGAGGTGACAGTCAGCAGAGACGTGCACAGATAGGCAGAGGTGACAGTCAGGGATGCGCACAGACAGGCAGAGGTGACAGTCATCAGGGATGTGCACAGACAGGCAGAGATGACAAGTCAGGGACGTGCACAGACAGGCAGAGATGACAGTCAGCAGAGACTAGCACAGACAGGCGGAGGTGTCAGCAGAGACGTGCACAGACAGGTGGAGGTGACAGTCAGCAGGGACGTGCACAGACAGGCGGAGGTGGCAGTCAGCAGGGACGCGCACAGACAGGCGGAGGTGACAGTCAAGAGGGACGCGCACAGACAGGCGGAGGTGTCAGCAGGGACGTGCACAGACAGGCGGAGGTGTCGGCAGAGACGCGCACGGACAGGTGGAGATGACAGTCAGCAGAAATGTGCACAGACAGGCGGAGATGACAGTCAGCAGAGATGTGCACAGACAGGCGGAGATGACAGTCATCAGGGACGTGCAGAGA
>RJWH01004859.1:0-20260 GCA_004363575.1 Solenodon paradoxus | reverse complement strand
CAGAGATGACAAGTCAGGGACGTGCAGAGACAGGCGGAGATAACAGTCAGCAGAGACGTGCAGAGACAGGCGGAGATAACAGTCAGCAGAGACGTGCACAGACAGGCAGAGATGACAGTCAGCAGGGACGCGCACAGACAGGCGGAGGTGTCAGCAGAGATGCGCACAGATAGGCGGAGGTGTCAGCAGAGACACACAGAGGTGGAGATGACAGTCAGCAGAGATGTGCACAGACCGGCGGAGGTGTCAGCAGGGACGTGCACAGACAGGCGGAGATGACAGTCAGCAGAGACGTGCACAGACAGGCAGAGATGACAGTCAGCAGGGATGTGTACAGACAGGCGGAGATGATAGTCAGCAGAGACGTGCACAGACAGGCAGAGATGACAGGGATGTGCACAGACAGGCAGAGATGACAGGGACGTGCACAGACAGGCGGAGATGACAGTCAGCAGAGACGTGCACAGACAGGCGGAGATGACAGTCAGCAGGGACGTGTACAGACAGGCAGAGGTGTCAGCAGGGGCGTGCATAGACAGGCGGAGGTGACAGTCAGCAGGGACGTGCACAGACAGGTGGAGATGACAGGCAGAGGTGTCAGCAGGGGCATGCACAGACAGGCGGAGGTGACAGTCAGCGGGGTGCACAGGGGGCAGCAGAGTCTCTTCCAGGCAGAGAACAGATGAGTGTCCTCGGGTCCAGTCACTCACAGACCCAACGTGGAGCAGAGCGAAGACCACATTCTCGGTCGTTCTCATGAAAAGTGAAGACAAGTGACTTATCTTCGGGAGCGGAATGACTGCGGGAGCTGAGGCAGCTCTGGCTTCTGTTTAATGAGGACTTGGGGCCTGCAGTATGTGGCCCTGCACATCCTCAGACCTCACACAGGAGCGTCGTAAACACGTTTTCTGGTCGTAGTGATGGGAAAATCTGAATTTTGAAGCATGTGCGCACATGACTCTGGTACTCTGGTTTGTCCCACACCTGCTGGCCGACGGGCAGACTCGGCACGGTGTGGGCACAGCCGCCAGGCAGTGGCCGCTTGCTGCTCGGTCGGCCTGGGCCTCCGCAGGGCACCGGCCCCTCTCGGGGACGCAGGTTGGCCTGTCAGCACGTGTGGGGCTTGGGGTTGCAGTGTCACCTGGTTCTTGTTAAACTTTCTAAAAGAAGCTTCGCTGAGGCGTCGTTGAGGCAGAACGCCCAGGGTGACAGATGTCAAGCCTCTGTGTGCCATGTTCACCGCCCCTCTGCCGGGCATGTGTGCTTCCTGCCGGGGCCTCGGGCCGAGCAGCAGGCCTGGGCGGTGCTGTCGTCCCCGGCGGTGCTGGTGCTGTGGCTTTGCCGCCCGCGGCAGCTCTTCCCTGTCAAATGACCGTACCCGGTTTATTCCCCCGCGCCTTGGGACGAGCGTCTTCTGGGTTCTGCCACTTGCAGCGAGGCGACTGCGTGCTGCTGACGAGTCCCCCTCGGTCAGCGCCCATGCCCTCCAGCCGACCTGGCTGCGCTCGGGAGCTGCGACGTGTTCTTCTCCAGCGGCTGCGACGGGGCGCCTTCGCGTGCCCGCAGTTAGTCCTTCTTTGGAGAATTCTGCTCAGGTCTTCTGCCCATTTAAGGTCCCTAACGGGCGTGCGCGTTCCCTGCATATCGGGATGTGCACTGCGGGTGCCGCGTCCCGGGCCCACTTGGGAGCAGCCCTGGGAGGACAGGCCTGCTGTGGACCCAGGCCATGCTCGCCGACGCTGGGGCAGCAGATGGGCAGGACGGGAGCCTTCCCCGAGTCCGGGTTCAGGGGTGCCTCGTGCCTGGGGTGGGCGGCACGCGTGTGCCCTCTGGCCCGTGTGGGCCCCCCGCCCCGGAGCCGGACCGCAGCTCCAGAGCCCTGACCGTGACTCGTCCCCACAGATTCTGTGCAGCGGTGAAGCACGTTACAAACGACATTGGAAACTAGCGAATGCAATTCAGCTAACGTTTAACTGTTTCATAAATAGACTGACGTGTCCAGGTGTTACAGGCAGTCGTGAAAGCTCTGCTGTCAGAGGAGACGTGGTTGGTAGAGTAAGTTTGACAGCATAGACAGTCATGGGGAAGGTACGGCGGGGGGCGCCGTGCCCGCGTCCTGTGAGCCGGCCCTGCTGGGCTGGGGCTGCTGGTTCACCTGGTCTCTTTGCAGATCGACCAGTTACTGGCAGTTGCCGACTTCGGACCCTCCCACGAGAAGGAGGACTTCATGCTGAGTGACAGCAGGTGAGACCCCGCCTCCCAGGTAGACACAGGCGTGGGCCGCTGTTTCCATGGCTGTGCAGCTGCCTGCCCAGCCCGGTCGGCGCGTACAGGCCCGGCCCAGCCTGCCGGTCAGCAGAGCCCAGCGCGTCCGTGGGATGTGGGCCCCTCTGCGGTCCACCCAGTGTGCGGGGCTGGTGGCAGCCGCCGTGGCTGCGGCCGCTTATCGAATGTGGGAAGGCGTCCCCGCTCATCCTCCCACTTCTCAGGCCTGTTCTGGCACTTTGGACACGTCCCTGAGCAGGACGGGCAGTGTTCTAGGGAGGCTGCGTTTCCTGGGGGGGCTGGCTGACAGGTGGCAGGGCGCACGCGGATGAGACGGTGGCGTGTCAGGAGCGGCGTCAGGAGGGCTACTGAGAAGGGATCTTGAGGGAGTCGTTGAGTAAACCGAGCAGCGAGCCAGGTCCTTCTGTGCACCTGACCGTGTGACACATGGGGACCTGTGTTCGGTGGCAGGGCAAGGGCCCAGTCAGGCTGCTGGCCGTGGTCAGGCCCTGGACAGTGCCCGCAGAGCCCAGCCCTCGAGTCAGGGCCGGGGCGGGCGCATCCGTGGTGTGAAGGCTGCTCCTCTCCTACAGGGACGCAGAGGCCCCGGAAGCCCAGAGCCCCGCCACACACTCCAGCCTGTACGGCGTCGACCACGAGGCTCTCAGCAAGCAGATCATGGAATACCGGAGGCGGCAGGGGAAGGGCCGGAGCCCGGCGGGGCCCCAGCTGGCGGCTGCACCCGCAGAGCAGAGCAAGTGGGAAAAGGCCGGGGCCCACCTCTCACCTGCAGGCCCGCGTGACAGCTGTGCCCCCGAGGAGCCAGAGGTGGGGCCAGGCGGAGGAAGGGTTGGGGCGCGGGTGGCCTGAGCTTGCGCAGGACGCTCATACACACACGGGCGAGGCCGGGGCTGTGGGGCAGTCGTGCTGGCGCCGTGAGGACAGCTCCACTCCCCTTCTCTGGGCTTCCTTGGCAGTGCTGTCCCTCGGGACCCGTGTGCAGAGGGTCGTGGGCCGCACCATGGGAGGCCCCACGCACGGCCCGTTTCCCGCAGAAGCTGCGAGGCGCCTCAGGAAATGCCTGCTGGACAAGGTCTGGCTGAGGGCCTGCTTTTGGCAGGAAGGCACGAGTGTTCAGCCAGGCACAGCAGGGCTTCTCCTGGCGTGGACGTGTCCCTCCCCAGCAGCACCCCTGACACTGGGAAGCGTGACGGACTTGGAGGAGCAGAGCCACACCCCTGCGGGCCTTCTGGGGAGCAGCCCCTCGCTGGCAGGCCCCAGCGCGGCTCTCAGGGTGCAGCGCCCTTGTGCTCTGCTCTGCCAGCTCAGCGCCGTCGTGGGGGCAGCTCCACCGGCCAGCACCTCGCCGTAGTGTGCTGTGCTGGTGGCAGGTGTGCCTGAGGGTGTCAGGGAGGATGGGCCTCAGTGAAGTCGTGCTGGACTTGTCCTCCTAGGGCCGGTGAGTGACGGTGATTGATGCCGCTCTGAAGGAGGGTTGAGCTCATAGTTTGCAGAAGCAGGCGCCACGGCCCGCCCCGCGGGAGTCCTGCTGGGAGGCACCGAGGTGGGGGGCCACGGGGTGGGGGTGGGGTTCTGGGGAAGGAGCAGCAGGCGGAGGAGGAGGCCCGGCGGGAGAGTGGGGACCAGCCAGCAGGTGGCTCTGGCTGCTGGCACCTGGTGAGGGAGCCCAGGCGGGGAGGACGAGATGTGTGTGAACTCTGCAGAGGTGGCTGGGGCTCCACCTACCGCTGGGCTGCTCAGTTTGCAGATTGCAGGTGTGTTCACGGAGTCGCATTCTAGCAGTCAGCTGTCCTGGCAGGGCCCTCTCCCCAGCCAGCAGAGTGTCAGGGTGTCAGGGCACCACACACTCAGAAAAGAACCAAGACAGGCGGGACCGGACACAGCAGCCAGTTCTGCTGACAGCGAGGCCCCGGGGTGCAGGCGAGGCCCTGGGCAGGGGAGCTGGGGAGCTCGGGGTGCGTTTTCTCCATGTTTCTGTGAAAATAAGGAGTAAGCCCCTTTGACTAAGGATGAGGCGTGTTCATGGGTCCGTAGTCACACTGGCACGGCTGGGCTCTCAGGCGAAGGGAAAGCTCATTGCACCATCTCCTCTCGCAGGGTCGAGAAACTTGAGCCCCATGCCGCTGCCTGTCCCCGCCCTGCAGGGACGTGTGGAGACCGGTTCTGAGACTCCCAGCCCAGAATTTGCTCAGCACCTAATAGGAAGTTTCCGAATTATTTAAATGGAATGTGAAAAGATTAATACATTATGCATACAAAATAAAATTCAGAATCGCCTTTACTGTTTTGAGACAAAGAACCGTAATATCAACCAAGTTAAAGTTGATGTGGACACAAATGGCCTCTAATTGGGTGCTAACACACTTAACTGTCCAGCTGTCGCCTGTGGGCTGAGCGGGAAAGGTCTGGGGGCTTCACTGCCGACCTCCTGAGCCTGCGGCCTGCAGCCCGGGGTGGCTGGCTGTGGGGGCTCCCCTGGCGACTCTGGGGGCCCGTCTAAGGTGCGCGGGGCCGGGCCTGCCTGTGGGACGGACGTCAAGAAGGCGCCGATGGCAGCACCTGTCCCCAAGCGCCCCTCCTGGCCCTCGGTGACGCGAGGTCAGTTTGGGTCTGTGCTTTTGCAATGAGCGCCCTGTGAAAGCTTTGTTTCCATTTCCACCTTCTCCTTCCAGATGTGAGCCCCGGCCCCTCGCATGCCACCCGCTTCCAGGCTCCTCATCGACGACAACAGTCGAGGCCACGCGCAGCCCTGCTCTGGGGAGCTGTGGTCAGAGAGTGGGGCCATCAGTTCCCACCCGTCTTTCACACCAGGTATCTGTCATGGTGACCGGTGACCTCTGAAGTTACCCTTGTAGTGGCTCTTGGGGCCCCAGGAACTGAACACTTGTAGCTGAGAAATGCTGCCTTGCCTTGGGCCTCCCTGTTCCTGAGACGCCTCTGAAGCGGGGCCAGCGAGTGGCCTGTACCACGGTGGCATCTGTGTTTGAGTGACGGGAGAGTCGTGCTCACGTCAGAGCCAGAGCAGATGATGCTCCCTCAGGCAGGAATGTCGCACCCAGGCGGGCGATGGCCAGGCGTCCGGGGCCAAACTGCCACGACGTGAACACAGAGGGGCGCCCAGGAGGGACCGTGAACACGGAAGGTGCCGCTGAGCCAGACCCGCAGCACGTTTGAGGGGTCGGGCGGAAGGTCGGACCAGCACGACTTTCCGCTGAGCCCACGTCTAACCGAGGGCACGGCCCGCAGTCCGGTTCCCGGAAGCCGCAGGAAGGCTTGTGAGGGTTGAGGGCAGAACCCTCCGGGACCCCAAGTGGAAAGTGAAGCGGCAGGTGCTGGGGTGGACGCCGCAGGCACAACCCAGATGCAGCTGCGGTCGTGGCCGAGGTGCTCCCCAGGCGGAAGTCGGGACGGTGCGTCGAGGGCCGTCTGGTTAGGGGCTGGTGCGGCCAGTGGCTGAGCTGAAGCAGCGCTCGCTGCTCCGAACCCTGTGGCCCCTCCGCTTCTCTGTCTGGGACAGCAAAGCCCTCTGGCCAGCTCGTCTGTTCACAGCCTGGCTTGCCGGCCACTGCTGAGCACACCGCGCAAACGCGGTGCCCCCGGCATGTCCCTGCCCGCTGACGGTGCGGCTCTGGTGGGGACGTGCCAGGAGACGAACGCCGTGCAGCCCACGCCGAGGACGCTTTTCGACGCGGGCTCGTTGAAGAGATCCCCTTGGCGCGGTGGTAGCTGCCCGAGACGGTGATTGTCTGATGTGTCCAGCAAAGGCCATCAGAAGCCTAGAAAGTGTTTGTTGCCCACATGCCATTAGGAACGGCCGCGGTCGGTCCGCGGGAGGAGGAGACACAGCACGAGCGGGTGTGAAGCGGTCGCAGATGACCGCGGGCTGCAGTGCAGGGGTGACTCAGACGGCGGAGCAGCGTGAGAGCGAGAACCAGAGGTGGCGCCGAGAGGTGACTAGCGGCCGCCCTCATGATCAGATGTCGGGGTGTGCCGAGCTGCCGCTTGCCCACGAGCAGAAATGAAGGCGCTGTGATCGTGCCCGGGTGACCAAGCTGTTGGATATGAAATAAACTAATTGACAAGGCAGTGGCAAAGTTTGAGAGGATTTATTCCCACCCCCAAAACCCTTTTTTTTTTTGAGTAAGACAGGTTGTGGTGAAGAAGCACATTTTATTTATTTTGGCGTCACCTGTCCCCTTCGTCCTGGGTCAGCTGGACATGGTCCACACTGCAGCCTCGCAGACGTGAGCCTGGGACACACCCACTCCAGTTTCGCAGGCTGTCCTGTGGGGAAAGTGCCGTGACGTCTTTCACACAGGGGAGAGTCGTTCTGCATTTTCTTTGTCCCATTTCGCTAAAGGGATGCTGCGGGCAAGGGCGAAGGCGAGCAGATGAGCAGGAGGAGCCGTCTGCATTAGTTCACTCTGCTCACTTGCCGCCCGGGACTCCTACCCAGGGGCGCGTGGTCTGCCCTCCTTCGGGGGCATTTGGCCAAACACTGCTCTACAGGACAGGCCCGTTGTTGTCTTTTTAGAGAAATCCTCACAGCCACCGCCTGGATCAGTCCACTGCCATCAGCACTGCGCCAGGTCCCTTCCCCAGCAAGACGGACCCACTGAAACCCCAGCCGATAGCATTTTCTAAGCAACAAAGTTTTGAGTTAAGATGCATACGTTTTTAAAACAATCATGTCAGTAGATTATAGTGTAAACAACTTTTTTTTTTTACTATTACAGATATTTAGTAGGAAAGTTCAGTGAGGAAATGGATACACCCAATGTTTAGATGCTGGGGGAGAGGGGCGTGTGGAAGCGGCTGATTTCCCGGGGAACGCAGCCCTCGTCTACTCCTTCCAGGGCTTCTAACACGGTGACACTGTCCTCAGGTCACCGCCATTCCAGTGTTATTCCATAGCAATGAGAGCCCTCCTCACAGCCATCATGACTCAGAAAGCGATCCCTGGACATGTCTGCCACCATGTGGTTCCTTCCTCCTTCTTGGAGAGGCACCGGCAGGAAGGCAGGCAGGCGGGCAGGCAGAGGAGGGAGAAGCATCTTCATTTGTCTTTATTTCATCGCTCACACTGCTGGTTCCCCTGGACCCGGGCCTTGAGCCCAGAGTCTGTGGCCTGTGGCCTGTGGCCTGTGGCCTGCACCCTTCGGAGGCGATTGACCCGTCCCTGCCCCACCGGGGGGCGTGGCCACCACTTACTGTCAGTGATAACTTCGGGTCCATACGTGTTTCAGCTCCAGAGACTGAGTCACAGATGCCTCGGGGACAGCTGTGCACTGGGAAGCAGTCCTCGCGACACCTGCTCCGTGGTGGCCGGAGCTGGACCCACCGTCTCTTGCAGGTGCCTTACCAGGAAAATCGTCCTTGAGAAAGGAGGGAGAAGCCGCGGCATTCTGAGATAATGAAACCTGAGGGGTTCGTGGCCATCAGACGGGCCTGCAGGGAGCCCGGGAGACCTGCGGGCAGCGCGAGGCTAGCCGGCCGCCACCTGGGCCACGTGGGGAAGGCCTGTCTGCAGCTGGGCGCTGTAACTGGCATGCCAGTTCACATTTTGTTTTCCACAGAATTTAAGGGACCGCTGCCTCTACATCCATGCCTGGGGCACAGGTGTGATGGAGCATTAGAGGAGCAGAGATTGTCTTCCTGTAGGAAACGTTCAGGCAGAAATGGAGGCGAGTAGGCAGGTAGAGAAAGGAGCAAGCGTTTTTTGTTTTTTTTTAAAGGAAAGGTACAGGCAGGGATGAAGGTGGGTAGACAAGCAGTAGGAAGAGAGGAGGAGGAAGAGCTTTTTTATTCATTTATTTTTATTTAGTTGTTCACATTGGTTGTTTCCCTGAGCTCAGGCCTTGAACTCGGGACCTGGGAATGTATGTGGGACTGCTCCCAGGTGCACTAGGCCGCTGGGCCACCAGGGCGCACCCAGGAGCAGGCATTTTCATTTAGTCCTTCATCCTGGTGGCTCCCAGGCCCTGGGAGGTGAACCCCGGTCCCTGGGATGTATATGGACTGTGCTTAGCCAGAGGCAGCAGACCTAACCTCCACTCCACCAGGTGTGCCCAGAAAGAGCAGGTTTGTGTGTCATTGAGACCAAGCTGCTATGAATAGAGATTAGAGTGTTAGCTTCAGGGTGTCAAATGTAGTCCCCATGGAAATCAGAGAAAACATCATCAAGTATATGCACAGGAAACGAAAAGGAATGTTTCACCACATGCTAACCACGAATGGAGGAGGCAGTGCAGGAAATGGGGACCAAGCCAGCAACGCGTACGGGAAGTAGTAGTGAAGGGACGAAGCAAGTCTTCACCGGCACTTAAGGCGCAGCATGGCCCCCGCTCACAGGCCCTGACCAGCACTGCCCGTGCTGGGCCACACGGGGAGACACCCAGAAGGTCACGAGATCACGAGGTGCAGAGCCCTGACCCAGACAGACCGGTCGAGCACACGTTTGCAGGGAGCTGACGGGCCAGCCACCGTCGCGTCCAGGGCTCAGCTCTGGCCGCCGAGCCAGCCGGGCGTGCTAACGAGAAGCCGGCTGGTGGGGCCGTGAGGTGTCCAGCTGGGAAGTCACCGAGTTGACTCCTGGGAGCCACGCGCCGCTCCCTGAGCTGCTGGAAGGAGAAAGACAGCAGGGACCCTCGCTGCCAAAGCTTCTTGAGAAAACAGTTGCTCTGTTCACAAGCAAAATGTCTCCTGGTCTGCAGCCAGGAGCTCCGTGCCTGGGCCTGCACGAGCTGTGCTGGCGTCCCTGCTCGGCCGCGTCGCGGGCCTGTGGCTGTGCGCCCCGCCGGCTCCGCTGCTGACCTGGTGCTCTGCTGACCACTCCTCCCTCCTTGCCTGGTTGGCTTCACATCCCTGGATGAGGATGCATGTTCTGTCCTTCCACTCTTTCTGTCTCGTTCACACACAGGTCTCTTCACCACCTTGCTTCTTGAAAACGCAGACCTTTATTTTGGCTTTTGAAAGCACTAAGTCATTACGACTGACAGCACTCAAAGGCTGCTGTTTTCTTTTCATTGTGAAACTTCTCTGGGTGTCAAAGAGAAACCCATCACAAATCTCCAAGGAACACCCCATAGGGACCCCTTGAGGGAGAGGGGTTGTCTCGATAACCTTGACCAGTGGAGGTGGGAGGAAGTGTTGAGATGAAGCGTGCAGAAGGGAGCTCAGAGCAAGAAGCCTGAGCCACGAAGCAGGGTGCAGAGGGCCCCTCGCTGCCCGTGGGGCCGCTGCCCGGCACGGGGCTCCTGCTCGCTGAGTCCTGAGGCCTCCAGGCTGCGACGCTTCCAGGATCTTTTCTGACGCAGGGTCAGCAAGCTGTCTGCACCAACACGGCAGATCCACTCCGCTTTACCCTGCGTTCTGCCTCCAGGCTGCTGACTGCACGAGTTGGCACCACAGCCTCCCCGGGCGTTAAGCCTGCAGGACAAGGAAACAGGGAGGGTGGGCTCTGTGAACCTGACGGGCTTGAGCCTCCAGTCCACCGGGGTCCTCTGGGAACCCAGGGCCCCTCTCCCTTGGCGCAGATCCCGGGCCTTGCGAGAGTGGCCATGAAAGGCCCGGCCTGGTCAGCGTGAGAGTGAGCACAGTGGTGCAGAGGCAACGGAACCCTAGCTGCGGTCAGCAGAAATCTGGGGAAAGCGTCTGAAGTGGATTGTATTGATAGAGGGAAATAATGTTGGATCCAGCTAAGTTTTTGAGACCCGTGTACTTAGAAATAGTCTGACTTCACGGTGCTGCGTGGGCAGCTGGGGCGGCGGCGGCCACGTCACAGCGCGTGAGCTGTCACTCCTGAGTCAGTGTGGAGCGGGGCTCAGACATACAGCCAGAGGGGCTGAGAGGAATTTGTCAGAGCTGCTCACGCTTCCTGGCAGCTTCTGCTCAGAGGGCCCTAGACCCTCTTCTACCAAAGAGCGGCGGTGACAATGATGGGGCACTTCCCCTGCGCCCTGGGAGAACGCAACCCGACCTGATGGCTCCACGCCGGGCTGACAGCGGGCCTGAGGGTCCTCGCTGGCCCAGCTAGCGCCCCGCCTCTCAGACTTTCTCAGGGGGACCGGAACTCTGGAGAGGGTGCTCCTTCGTGGGTGCACATTGGGGAGGCACTTTCTCCAGACAAAAAAGTTGGCTTTTGTGAACCTGCACATGTCACCACAACAGCGATGGTGTGTGTGCACGTGTGTGTGCACGTGTGGTCACAGCAGCTGCAGCCGCTGCCCCGGACCCTCTCCCCTGTTGGCCTTAGTTACCCCCTTGGTATGACCGCCTGAAATCGCTTTTTGTTCATATGCAAGGTTCAGCTTGGAGCTGCACACCCCTTCTGCTGTTCCCTGCTCCCCTTCCCTCCCCGCAGACACCAAGACTTCAAATCAAGGACCCCAGCATCGTCCAATCGCCAGCACAAATCCCCCTGCCTTCCCCTTGGCATGACTCACAGAAAAGGGCCGTTGTGCTCAGTGATTGTGGGCTGCATGCTGACAGAACACCACAAAGTCTCCCTTAAAAAGGGTGATTGTTTTGCTTTATGCACCATTTGGACGAAAGGTTCAATGTGAAGTATCTGAAACTGACTGCGCAATTGGTTTGGAATAGACAGGACGACAGCAAAAGTGGTACCAGGAGAATGAGGAATAACTAAGCTTCGTTCTGCTCCACGTCACATCTTCTCATCTTTTCCTCTGTCACCTGCTGAATTGTAAAGTTCGCGTAGAGAGAATCAGCAAACTGAATTTGCTCTTCTAGAGTAGAAAGCGTTTCTGAGTGATGTCAAGGAAATCCTGCCTCCTTCCTGTTACCATGCATAACCTTTTTTTGCGCCCCAGACCCAGGCCCTGTGCCCTGTCTGGGGCCTTCAGGGCCTCCTGGGCACAGAAGAGCCATGCTTCCCTGCACCTCCCGGCAGCAGGAGAGACAGCGGGGTCTCTCTCCACTTCATGGGAGCAGTGTCCCTGCCCCAACAAAGCTGGAAGTAGGGAAGCTGCAGTGTGATTTTAGTTGAGATGCAGCTTTCTACTCATCAACGCTCATTCCACATGGGCTTCATGCACATCAGGAAGCTGCCGTCAAGGAACCGCTTGACACCGCAGGGAAGTACAGGTGTACACCTGTCAGGGCCAAACGGCCCAGAGACCCAGACAAGACTGGTTTTTGTCACCGAGAGCTGGCTGCCCCGCAGAGCACACTGCAGCGCCGCCGGACCCGGCGCCTCCGGACCAGGCCCCGCGCCTGGGGCACCGTCTCTGTCCCTGCGCATCTGGGGAGCGCCGCTGCCGGAGCGCGCGCTCTTCGTCAGGGTGCTTGTGATGCTGTCCAGGTCCTGCCTTTCCAAACCGGCCTGGTCTGCGTGTTCTGTCCACTAGTGTAAGTGGCTGCCTGTCGCCTGTCAGCATTGCATCATGTATTTGGGGCTCCCCCCTTCTAGTACTTTTGTTTATAGTTGTTACATGTTGACTAATTGGCCCTTTTATCAAAATATAGTCCTCTTTTTTTCCCCTCTCGTAACAATGCTTTATTTAAATCTATTTTGTCAGATATTAATAGAGCTAACCCAGCTCTTTTGGCATCTATTTGCAGAAATACCTTTTATCATCATTTCACTTGAACTTTGTGTCTTTGAGTCTAGAACGAGTCTCTGGCAAGCAGAATATGTTGGACCATCTTTTAAAGTCCATCCTGCCAATCTCTCCTTTTAGTTGGAGTTTAATGCATTTACACGTAAAGTAATTACTGAGAGGGGAGGGTTTCTTCCAGTTTGCTATTTGTTTTCTGTTTCTTTTGTTGTTGCTATTCTTTAATTTCACCAAAACTGTCTGTTTTGATTGCTTAACATTTTTACTCTGTGTACTTGTCGATCTTGGTTGACCCCCCGGCCCTGGGACACGAACCTGGGTCCTTGGGACCTGCGTGCACTGCGCTCGAGCTGGAGGCCGCGGCCTCACTGCTCCTTGCCCAGCACGCGCCATGCTCGGTTTCTGTGTAATTTTGTTATTTCTTGCTGGTTCCTGCAGGGACTAGAGTTAAATGGTGCACTCACAGCCTGCGGCTTGAATCAAAGATAAACTTGGCTCTACTGCTCCTCTGCAGCTCACTCCCCTTTGTCACAGTGACATCTTTTACGTCGGTGCATTAACAGATTTGTCGTTGTTTTGTGCGTTTGCCTTCCCAACATGTAGGGGGAAAGGAGCCATGACCGAAATACAAGAACACTAGCTTTTAATTTATTTGCATACTAACCTTTTCCAGAGTTGTTTACTGCTTTTCAACATTTTTTTTTTTCAAAGGAAAGGCGCAGGCAGGAATGAAGGCGACTGGCAGACAGACAGCAAAAGAGGAAGTAGAAGCATTTTATTCTATTTTTATTTATCTGTTTACACTGGTTTTCTCCACTGCCCCCCAGCCTAGGACTCCAGCCCAGGGGCATATAGTCTGTGCTTCTTCAGAGGCGACTGACCCAACCACTGCTCCATCAGGGTGCACCTATTTACTTCTTCATGTAGTTTTGTGTCACCGACCTAGATTCTCTTTAGCATTTTTATAGGATAGGTTCACTAAGGATAGATTCACGCAGCCTTTGTTTATCTGGAAATAATCTAAATTTCTTTTTTATTTAGGAAACAACAACACAATAGAAGTTTTCGATGTGCAGGGTCACTGATTATCCAATGTATGATAACACACTATTCCCACCACCAAAGTTCCGCTAGCCCTCCACCCCTGCGCACTGGACCCACGGCCCTTTGCTCTCCACCCGCACCGCCCACTTCCCCTCCAGGAACCTCAGCTCTGTTTTCAGAGTCCAGGGGTTAGTTTTTGTTTGGTGTCGTCTGTTTATTTTCTTTGTTTCTTTATATTCCATATATGAGTGAGATCATCTGGTATCAATCTTTCTCTTTCTAACTTATTACTCTGCACATAATCCCCGCTAGTTCCATCCATGTTGTTGTAAATGGCAAGATTTCTCCCTTTTTTAATAGCCACATATATCCCATTGCGTCTCTATCAGTTTCCTATATCCAGTCGGGTGTAGATGAGCTCAGGTTGTTTCCAGTACCTAGCTGTGTAACTAGCGATTCAGTGACTAAAGAGTTGTATGTGTTTTCAGGTGATGACTTCTATCTTCTTTGGACACGCTCCTAGTTGTGTGGAACGGCTGGCTTACTCAGTTGTTCTAAATTTATCTTTTTGAGGAATAGCTACAAAGTTTTTCCAAAATGGCTGTACCAATTTACATTTACCTTTTCACACACCCTCACCAACACTTGTTTCTAGTGTCTTGGATAATAGCTATTCCCACAGGTTGAAGTAATAGCTTATTGTGGTTTGGATTTGCGTTCCCTTAATAAGTGATGGTGAGCATTTTTTTATGTGTCTGTTCTCCTCCTTGGAGGAGTATGTGTTCAGATCTTCTGCCTCTCTTTCGAGTGGGTAGTTTGTTTTTTGTGTTGAGGGATATGTGACTTTTTAATTTGTTTTGTTTTGTTTTTAAGGAAGGTGCATGCAGGGATGAAGGCAAGTAGGTGGGCAGGCAGGAAGAGAGAGGCAGAAGCAGCAGCTTATTTATTTTTACTTAGCTTTTCACATTGGTTGCTCACTCCTGCCCTGGGTCTTGATCCTAGGGGACCTCGTGATGTATGTGGGACTGCCCTCGGGGTGTACTAGACGGGCGCACCTGGTCCCATTTGTTTATTTTTGTTTTTGTTTCTGTTGCTGATGAAGCGGAGCCCCCAAGGCATCGCCAAGGCCAGTGTCACTGAACACACTGTGTGTTCGTCTGTGGTTTTAAGATTTCTACCTACATCCAAGTCTACCCATTTTGAATTCATTTTACGTGTGGTTATCAGTGATCGCATTTCCTTCTTTCGCACGTAGCTGCCCAGTTTTCCCAGAACTGTTCGTTGAAAAGACTTTCCTTTCGCCGTCGTGTGCTACTGACTGTTTTCTCATAAATTCGTTCTCCGTATAATTTCGGTTCATTTCCGGGCTCGCAATTCTGTTGCGTTACTCTGTGCGCCTGCTTTCGTTCCAGCGCTGCGCTGTCGCGACTACTTCTGTTTTGTAGTGTAGTGTGAAACACAGGAGGTTTTCTTCTTATTCATGTTGCTTTAGCTCCTTGGGGCCTTTTGTGTGTTCACACAAAATTTTAAAGCTTTGTTCTGTTTCCTTAAAAGTTGCCAGTGGAGTTTTGATAGCGATCACATCCATCCAGGCGCTGCTTTAGGGCAGATGGCCATTTCAGCAGTGGCAGCTCTTCCCGTGCTGAGCACGGACTGTGTTTCCTCCTCTCTGCTCCCTCTACTTCTTTCCAGCAGCGTCGTGTAGTTTTCATCATACAGGTGTTTCATCTTCGTTGTTGAATTTATTCCAAAGTATTTCATTATTTTTGTTGTGAGTATGTAATAGGATTGTTTTCTTAATTTCTTTTTTTTTCTACCTCATTGTTTACATGTTAAAACATAATTTTTTTCAAGAATGAAGCCCTGCTAGACAGGCAGGGAGAGAGAAGCAAGAAGCGCTTTATTCATTTCATTCAGTCGCTCACACTGGCTGTTCCCGGGCCGAGGCTCCAGCCCAGCGGTGTGCGGGCTGTGTCCTTCAGAGACGAGGGCTCCACTGCTCACGTCTGCCTGAAACATGAACTTTGATTTATTAACTGTGTAGTCATTTTATTGTACTCATTCTCATAATTTTTTTGGTGGAGTCTTTAGGATTTTCTATGTATATTATCTTGTCACCGGCAAATAGTAATATAGTCTTACTTCTTTTCCCATTGAATTCCTCTTATTTACTTTTCTTGCCTAACTGCTCTGACTAGGACTTCCAATTTTCTTCTTTATTTTCGAAGGGCAAGTTTGCTGGATATGAAATTCTTAGTTGGTAGGTTATTTGTTTAAGTAATTTCAGTGTATCATCCCACTACCTCCTGGCTTCCAGGGTTTCCGATGAGAAATTAGTTGTTAGTCTTATTCAGGTACCCTGATAGGATACAAGTTACCTCTTGATGCTTTCAAGATTTTCTCTCTCTTTGCCTTTGACAATTTTATTGTGACGTATCTGTGTGTATCTCTTTGCAATTATCTTGTTTGGTGTTCACTGGGCTTCTTAGTGTGCGTATTCAAATCTTTCATAAAATTTGGAAGCATTTTGGGCTATTATTCAAATATTTTCTGTTCCTGTGCTCTCTTCCTCTGGTGCTCCCAGAGTGTAGATATGGAACATTATATTCTGTCCTGGTGGCTTCTTAGACTCCGTCCATTTTTCTTCATTCTTTTTTCTTTCTGCCTCTCAGACTAGGTATTTTCAATTGACCTGTATTCAAGTTTTCTGACCTTTATTCCACCTGATGATCCCTACTGCTGAACACTACAGTGATTTTAAAATTTCTGCTATTGCATTTTTCTTCATCAAATTGCTGCTTGGTCCGTTTATAATTCCTCTGTCTTTATTGATCCTGCATCATCCCCTGACCCTTAGTTCTTCACACGGGGCTTCCTTCTGCTCCTGAGCACATTCAAGACAGTTTAGTCTGTGTTGGCTAAATCCACTGTCTTGTAGGCTTTGGGCATTTTTCCTGAGCACTGGACATTTTCAGTAGTATTATGTGTAATTCTGAAAATCAGGTTCTGTTCCCCAGGGACGGATGCTGCTGCTTGTAATCTACATAGCGACTGTCAAGGTTAGTCACGAAACAATTCAAATGCATTTTTAAAAACTGAAATCATAGCTCCTTTGACTACAGTGAAATGCAGCTAGGTACCAGCAACACAGAGACATTGGAAAGTTCGCAAATACATGGAAATTAAACAACATATTGTTAAATAACCAGTGGGACAATGAAGAAATCACTAAGCAAATTAGAAAATCCTTTGAGATGAATGAAAACACAGCTACAACATATCAAAACCATGAGTGCTCACAGGGAAATGCATAGCTGCAAATGCCGGTATAAATAAGAAGAAATATATCAACGAACAAAAGAAAAAGAAGAGCAAACTAAACTCAAAGCCCAATATAAGTTCAAGTTTCCACCCAAGGCACCTGCAACTATGACCTTATTCGGAAACAAGGTCATTGCAAATGTAATTGGTTAAGAGGTCATCCTGGAGTTGTGAGAACCCTAATCCAATATCCTGGCATCCTCATGAGAAGACAGAGGCATGTGTGCTGATGAAGGCGGAGACTGAAGTTAAGCAAACTAAAAGAACCAAGATTTCTGAAGAGCCTAGAGTTCGCTATGAGGATTCAAGGAAAGACTGCACAGCCCTGCCGACACTCTTGACTTCAGACTTCCAGCTGTGTGAACTCTGAGACATGAATCTCTGTTTGTTTTAACCCAGCCCCGGGCCTCCAACCTGGGTTCACAGCTTTATATGACCCACATCGTAGCTGCCTGAGCCACAGAAGTGCACCTGAATTTCTGTTGGTAAACTTCCTAGCCTGTGGTGCTCTTCCAGCAGTGAGGAAATCAATACACTAGGTTCATAAAGTACTAGCAAACTGCATCCAAAGACACATTAGGATTGTATTCTGTGATCAAATGGGTTTTATCCTAGGACATGAGGGTGGTTCATGTAAGAAAACAGTCAATGTAACTACCACATTACCAGAATGGAGGGGAAGACACATACCATCATCTGAAGACAGAGAGAAAGCAGCTGCAAAATTCAACACCCTTTCATGAAAACCACAAACTAGAAATAGAAGGACAAGTCCTTAATGTGACAGAGGACGTTTGTGAAAAACCCAGTGAGCATCATACGCCTGCTGGAATATGGGCCCCGAAGGCCAGAAATAAGGTGGGGTGACCCTCTCACTGCTGCTGTTCAATGTGCTGCTGGAGATTCTGACCAGAGCAGTCAACACAGAAAGAAAGAAAAGGCGCCCGAATTGGAACAAAAGAAGCAAAACTATCTCTATTTGCAGATGATTCTACATATAGAAAATGTCAAATCCATAAAAAACTGATAATAAAAACAAATTCAGCAAAGTTGTAGGGTACAAAACTAATGAAAAAATACAGCCATGTTTCTCTACAAAATAATGGACGATCCAGAAGGAAAATTAAGAAAAAACTCCAATTATGATATCATCCTTCCTCCTTCCAAATAACCACGACAAGTTTAACCATGGACATGAACAGCTTGCTCACTGGCCCACCCCGGTGGCGCACGTGGCAGGCCCATGCCTGGGCCGCAGTCCACACAGTCCAAGGAACCAGATTCATGGCCTGGAGCTGGAGGGAACGACTAAGCTGAACAACTAAACGAATGTGCTTCCTCCCTCTCTCTTCCCGCCTGCGCGCTGCCTGCCTGTCTTCATTCCTGCCTGCCTTCTTCCTCTTTAAAAAAAAAACAAATTTGTTTACTGTAAACTACAAAACATTGCTGAAAGAAGTGAAAGAAGACCTAATTGAGAGTATCCTATTATATTCAGGGATTAAAGACAACATCTTAACAATTTTTAAGATGACAGTACTTACCCAGCACTGTATATATCTAATGCAAATCCCTATCAAAATTCCAGTGGTCCTTTTTACAGCAATGAAAAGCCAACACTTAACTTCATCTAGAATTGCAAGGGTTCCCAAGTAGCTAAAATGATACAGAAAAAGAAACACAGTTAGGAGTACTCACACTTTCAGTTGATAGCTCTCTACACAACTTCAGTAATCTAACTAGTGGCATAGGGTAGGCATGGAAAAATGGAACTGAATTCAGAGTCCTGTAATGAATCAATATACTTATGACTGACTGAGTCTTTAAAAGAAAGGTGTAGGCAGGAAAAAAGATGAGAGCAGAGGCAGTCAGGCAGGAAAAGACAGGAAGAAGCATTTATTTTATTTAGCTGTTCATCTTGGTTGTTCCTGCAGGTGTGGGACACTAACCCACGACCTTGGGATGTAGTGGACTGTCCACCTGCTACTCCACCAGCGCAGGTCAGCTGACTGGTTTTTGACAAGGGTGCCACAGCCTTCAGCGTGAGATAGTCTCTTCAACAGATGTGCCGGGGTAACTGATGTCCACGTGCAGAAGAGCGAAGTTGGACCCTGCTGCATACTAGGGACTGACATTAGCTCCAAGGGCCAGTCACCTAAATATGAAAGTGGAAACAGTACAACTCTTAGAAAAAGACAGGGTGCAATCAGAGACTTGGTCTAGGGATTCCTAGACGTGACACCAAAACATGAGCCACAGAATCAAAAAATAGCTGCCTGTCTTCCTTGCTCCCCTGACCTGGCAGCTGTTCTTGGTTGGGGTCTGCCCTGCACCAGAGGCAGGAAAGGGACCCAAATGCAGACAGAGATGTCTGGAGTCAACCCCAGGTCCCAGCCCGTGAGGAAACGTGGAATGGTCTTGTTGGGTACACAGACTTGGGAAAGGACCAGACTAGACAGAAACATCAAGAAAAACCAAGAGGCTGTAGCTCAAAAGGCATATGATTATATTGAAAATTGTGTCACCAAGTTAGCATTTTTTTCCTCTTTGGTTTATGCAACTTTATTGAAGAAAAATCAATTACTAGCAGAACTGTTAGTCGATCACTCATCTATTGACAACTGACATCATTTAATCAATGTTATATGAAGCAGTGGTTTGGGAGACAGATTAATAGCTCCAAGCTTCCTAACAATTTAAATAAAAACGACAAAATGTTTGAGAGCCTATTTTGGAATACAAAGGGTGTTTGACTTGCAGTTTCCATTCTCTGTAGAACAAGAACAGGTCACTTCTTTGCGACATGCATAAAATACATCACATTTTCTGTTCTGCTGATGCTATAAATTCAATACCAGTTCTCCAGTCATACCAGTTACAAGCATAAACTACCGCGTAACCGCAAATCTCTTAACAGTGTAAAGCTTAAACACAATGCATGCTGATAGAATCAGTTTCCTCTGATAACAGAACACCTGGCTTCTGTCCCCGGGATGGCTGGGGGGCCACGTCTAGTCTTGAACCAAGGTAGAGTGAAGACACTGGCCACATAATACACATGCTCCAGCTTTGAAAAAAGTAGGGAGCTTGAGCAACCTTTCTTTTGTGACCACAGTCTCTAAAAGCAGTTATTATTCAAAGCTGGAAGAACTTAAGTTTTCTCAGATGATCATGTGAATGAACGGAGGGAGGTAAACAAAAAATAAAAAAGATGAGGTCTGATAGGGGAATAGCCAGATAAGAAAATAAAAAAGGAACAGCAATGTACAGTTTACTCCAGGTATGGTGCAGGTTATTCCGAGTTTATCCTGGTCCAGTCCTGGATATTCTGCTGCACTCGCTGCTGCCCTGTTTGCAGGTGCATGCAGGCTCCGGCACTAGGCTCACCTGGGTTGGGATCTCACAGCAATGAACAAATGAATAAAAGAACTTTAGTGACAGTTAAATCAAGATGCCACTGTACTCCTAGGATATCGAGACAAATGCTGCCATGACAGATAATGTTTGGGTGATAAACTCTTGCTGTAAACGCAACCTCAGGTTATTTGAAGGAAAGTCAATTGCAAGACTGCACGGCCTCGGCCTCAACGGGCTGCCATGAGTCCGGGATTGTGGCTTGTCCTGAAACCCTCCCCCGAGCAGATCTGCAGAACGTCGTGCTGGAGGGTCACGGACCAAGTCACCAGCACCTCCCCACCACCCCCTTAGATCCATTTTCGCGCCACGGTCGTGCGGGAGTGTCCCGCGCTCTGCGCTGCGGTGGCGGGCGGCTCGCACACTCGGCCTTGCGGGGGTCGACCGGGCGCCCTCGGCGGACCAGCACCAGCAGGCCGGCTGGCCCGCTCGGGTCCCGTGGGGCAGGCCCTCCCGGGGGCGTCCGAGGCACAGCAGTGGTCCTGAGGACCTGGGGCAGTCCCGGGCGCCCCGCGTGCCCCTCCCACCGCCCCGCGTCCCCATCCCGTCGCCCCGCGGGCCCCGCAACCCGCGACGCCGCCCCGCGCCCCTTCGCCGCCGCCGCCAAACTGGCCCCCAGT